>WBMY01008671.1:30425-72142 GCA_013397315.1 Donacobius atricapilla
AAAAAAAAAAAGAGAGAGTGAGAGAGAAGTGCAAATACAGATTCCTCAGGCTTGCAGACGCCCTCACAAATCCTCAGTCCAGGTCCTCAGAGCTCATTCTGGACTGCAGGACTGAAGATCCAAGTGTTCAGGGACACTTTCACATTCTGCTAATGCAAAGGAAACCTCAAACATTCAGCCCCACTTACCAAATACTTCAAATAAGTAACCTTTCTGTTAGGAGTAAGATCAGATCATGGATAATCTTCAGTGCATGTAGTTCATTTTGTCACAGATACTGGGGTTAGATTCCCTGCAATGCTTCAGCTACTTCACACTGTTGTCATGCTGCAAACAAGCTTTAAACTCCGCTTAACCACATCAACCACAAGTTGTTTTATATCTTATTAGAAAAATGACTTAATTTCCGGTGTAATCTTGTGCAGAAGCTCAAATCTGCAACAGCAACAGCGTCAGTATTATAATATAATCTGGAAGTATTATAATAAAAATAAACATAGTCAAAGAACATTTTACAAATGTTAATTATTACTAGGGGAGAAAATCCTGTCAGACAGGTATGTGATAGTAATAGTTATCTTATTTTACAGGCAGAGAAACTGAGCCAGAGATTAAGAAGTTAAGTGACTTGCCCAAGGCCATGAAGGGAAGCAAAGTGAGAATAAGGACTAACAAGCAAGAATTCCCAGCAGCCCTGCAGGCTACAAGGCCTTTTTCTATTCACCTTTTCCACAATTCCCAAATCAGCTCCACTTGATTCCAATGGCTCCAGAAGAGATTTTCTGATAAGGAGACCTGCCTGACAGAGAATACATTCAGCATGTGCAACCAAGATTTCAAAGGCTGATTTTTAGGAGCTTGGCTGCACTCTCTTTTTCAACTTCAGTTTGGAAGTAGCATATGGGCATTCAGAATGTCTCGATGCAGTAAAAAGAAAACTATTCGGTTTCTCTGTCCCTGTCTAAAACAAAACCCTAGAAACAGCCCGGGAACAGGCAGAATGTTTCAGCAGCCAGCGTATCACACCAGTCTCTTTCTCTGTACCGAAAGTCTCCCCCATCCCAGCTGCAGCTGCACCGTGAACCGATCAGAAGGGAAGCCAGGGCCTGCTCCCGTAGCTTGGAAAGATAAGGCTCGCTGTGCCACCTGCAGGGCTGGCTAGAAAAGATGCCTCTCGTAGGGATTAGCACCGGCTCCAAGGCGGGGGTCACTGTTTCCAGCCAGGGTGGAGCAGCCTCACAGCTGCTAATTAGTGCAGTGAGCAAGAACAGAACATGGACTAGAGAATGACCCTGTCTCGTTCCATTGGGTGGTTTCACTCCATTCCTGCCTGCGCTCACCTACCTGGAAAATACATGGTCTGTTGAATGGGGGAAACTGAAAAAAAAACAAACACAAATGAGAATCAAGGTTATGCAGTTTACATACAAGTACTGTGGAGCCTCTCCTACCTGTTGCAAGCCATTTCCCCCTACACTGAGCTGCAGTTCTTCACCAGGACTCTCTCATCTTATTTTACTTCGGATTTAATGCAATTATCTCCCCATAATTAGTTACTAATGCATCTCCCAGATGCACACCTTTAACCTGTGTTTTGCTGGAGCAAATGACCTGAACAAAGGAGATCAGGAATTTGCCTAAACATACCTAAAACTAATCTAGGAAAGGATCAAAGTTGGGCGGGAAGGTTAAAAATATGTGTTCCATTTTGGCTGAAACCTTCTTTGCCATCTTTATTGGTTGCGAGCACCTGCAGTGGAGGAGAGCAGTAGTCAGAAGCTGAGAGAGATCTATTAAGTCATTGTGCCTTCACTCATGGTGATCTCTGCTGGATAGGCACTCCCAAAAAATGAAGTCCTCTTTATTTGATCCTCCAGCCAACCTATGCTTATTCCCCACCACACTGATGCTCCAGCTTTCTACAGAGTGCTTTAAATGTCCCAATAGATGGGGGTTCTACCACTTTCACTAAAAAATCGTTTACACAGCCTAGTGGATTCGGCCCCTGGGGAGGGTTTTTTATTGTGTTTGGTTTCAGTGAGAGCCTCGGAGGTGTCGGTCAGTGATTGATTATTGTTTGTATTGTGGTAGCACCTACAGGCACCCGCTGAAACTGCAGACCTGCTTGGAGGTGCTGCTGAGCCCAAAGTCCTGCAGGAAGGACAATTCAGCCAAGCAGAGGCACAGGGAGAGAAAATGATTTCCCAAGCCCAAGCAGTGACATGTAAATGCAGTGAGGAGTGGAGACAAGCTGCTCTAAACCTGAGTCAGTCCCTGCGTTCCCACCTGGGCACAACATCCAGAACAGCACCTAGAGCATCCAGGTGATGTGTGCATGCCCATAGGAGTTGTTCAAAGGAGCACAAGAAATAATTATGCTACACAGTAAAACAAGAATCCCATAACAGCCAAACCCCATGAGGGTTGAGGATGGTTTTACAGCGCACCAGTGCTGCGGCAGAAGCCACAAGCACACAGGCTAAAGCTCCACTGCAGGGTTTTCTTTCAAGCCATGGGGAAAACAGGGAGAGTTCTGAGGACAGCAGCAGAAATGAAGAAAAATAAAGTAGGCATCAAAGGTTAAGCCACCAGATGAGGCTGCAGGAGGTGGTAGATCATGTGATCTTCTTGTATTTTAATTCAGTTCTTCCTTTCCCATGTTAAACAAATCCTCTTTTTTGGACACCAATGGCCTCTTCCCATTTATCCTCAGACAAAGTTTGCTGTGAGAAGCAGCACCTGGACTAAACCATCATTCCAGAGCTAAAACAAATCATTTGCTGACTCCTCAAATGGCGAGTAGGACACTGGAATTAAGATCAAGGTTAACACCTTCATTCAACCAGGCTCTCCATTCAGTTGAGGAATCACTCAACAGTCCAGCAAACAGAACCCAGCATCCCATTGATTTCAGGACTTTCTTCCTTCCCTGTGCAACTCTTATAAGCACAGAAATACAGCTCTGTGTCTGAAGAGTAAAAAAAAAAGTTACTATACGGTGGTATCTGTTAATCTGATGGATGGTTAAAACAGAAGCTAAAACTCGAGATGCATAAATAACTGATTCTGTATTTTGCTTGCATTATAAAAAAAAATAAAAGAAGAGAGATTAGTTGGGCAGCAGCCCAAAATAAACATTATTTTTTAAGTGAACTGAAAAATGAAACGACGTAATGTTTTGGCCTCAAACAAAACATTTAATTTGACCCAAGGAAAAACACTTAAAAATAACACTGAAGTTAATTCCTAAGTTTCTCATTTGAAACAAAAATACCAAACTGCTTTTTCCCCTCCGTGTTCTGACTAGCTTCAAAAACTGGCAGTAGGGCACATGGTGTCTTCTTTAATCAGTGATTTCAGCAACTATTCTTGAGATACTTCATTTGACCAAAATCGGTATTTCCTGAGTGGGAAAAGAACAGAAGAGATTTGGGCCAACGAGTGACTGCACTTAGGTCAGTACAAACTGCACCAGAAGTTTTCTATTTCCTATTTCCCGAGACCATTCACAGTTTCCCTTGGAGCATGGACACCCAGACAACATGAGAATGTCATCAAAAGATTAAAGCTCCATTTTTTGTGTCAATATTAGATCACACTGGACAGAACACAGACTTACAAGACACACACTGCAATTTAGCCTGAATGTTCAGGCAGGACGGAATGTGAGAAAAGGGATGCTTTTACTCCGGAAGCACCTTGGGAGAATGTCCACAGTCCCAGCATATGCCACCATCCTTGGATTCTCCCATCTCATTCCTGAGGAGTGTTTATGAGGCTGAGAAAAGCCCACCATAATCCGTGGGCTATCAAAAATATCCACAAGAGCCCTCCTGAGTCACGAAGATGACAAATGTGTGTCCAGCCAAGACTGCTCTCCACTGCTTCAGTTTCAGCAACTCCAAATGAACTTTCAGAGCATCGTAATCCGGTGAAGCCAAATCACACATCCCTTGAGACCTTCTCATTCCTTTCTCGCTCCCCCTCAGCCCCCTCATCAAATAAAGCCCAGAGTACGTGCGTCATTCTGACACATTCCCCTCAGGAAGTGATGGGAAGAGGATAGATTTTCTTCCTCCTAATGCCCTGGCTGTGCCCCTGCAGCACGAGGTCCCTCATTCCCACACTAACAGGCCTCCTGTGCGACGGGGCCATGGGTAACCCGAGGAGCCATGACCAATGTGATGTCGGATTAGCATCGCCCGGGGACACTGTCAGCAGCCTTCTGCTGGGCTCTTTAAGAAAATGTCCTGCTGTGATTCACAACAAGTCCTGTGTTCCAGAGACCAGACTCACCCAGCAAATTAAAAGTGCTACAGTGAATTGCAGTATTCCTTCTCGGAGCTCTCCCAGGGACTGACCTAAATGTTGTGTGCTCTATCAAGGGTAAAAGCCACCTGCTACACAGAGCCTGGGCTGCAGAGCACCGAGACCCACCTTTGACCACAAGGGAAATGAGGGACTGGAACTGCAGGGCTGCTGCTGCTCAACTCCTCCATGGTTTGGCAAAGTTGGGTTCAGCACAGCAGTTTGTCTCAAGCGTGTGGGGTCACATATTGGTAACTCTTCAATACATTCTGCAGTATTCACTGACACATATTTGTTATCTTAATTACCAATTACAAAAAGCAGGGTGACTGACTCGCAACATGAGCTGGGGAGACCACTAGTTTGACCAGCCTTGCTGGCTATGTGCTGGGCTGGGAGTTGTGTGCAGGACTGGCTGGGAAGGAACTGCAGCAAAAGCCTGCCCTGCAACTGTCTCCTTCAGCTGTGACAGCACCAGGGACCCAGCCAGGGACAGAGCAGTGACCTGAAACTCATGGAAATATTCAGTCACAGAATGGGTCAGGGTGGAAGGGACCATAGTGGGTCACCTGGCACCACCTCCCTGCTCCAGCAGGGCCATCCCAGAGCACAGGATTGTGTCCAGAGGGCTCTGGAATATCCCCAGGACACTCCACAGCCTCTCTGGACAATATGTTCAGGGCTCTGTCACTGCACAGGGAAAGAAGTTCTGCCTCCTACACAGGGGGAATTCCTGTGCCCAGACCCTGCCTGTTCCTCTGATGCCATTGTTCGGCCCCCAGAGCAGAGCCTGGGACCTGCTCTGCCCCTCCCTGCACACAGGGACACTCAGGGACACCCAGGGCTGATGGCCCCTCTCAGCTGGGGCTCCTCTCCAGGCTGAACAGCCCCAGCTCCCTGGGCCCTTCCTCATAAGAGAAATGTTCCAACACTATGCCATGTGTAAAACCACTCAGCACAGTATATGAAGGAGTGCAGGAGTGATTTGCATTTCTACTTGATGAATACCATAATGCCAGAGAAAAAAGCTGTCTCTCTAACAAGCAACAGCACAAGGAAAAGGGGCAGGGGGAAACAAGGAAGAGAGAATTGCTTTCACAGGAATACACCAAGAATACAGGGCTTAACTCCTCTTCTTGTAAAATAGGGTTTGTATGTCCTCAAATATCAGAACTGTGGGTTTGCATGTCCTTGGGAAGTGAATTCTGAATGCAACACGGCAATTCCTTCCCTTTTAGCTGAAAGCATGGAATGCCATCAACTGCAAAACTGGGTGTTTGCTGCAACTGCAACTGCAGCAAACCTACCCACTGGTTCTAACCCACCCAGTTAGAATGTACCACTAAAGCAGGCCCTGCTCAGTCTGAGGGAGCCAACAATATCCCAGCCCAAGGTAATGTGCCCCCAAACACATTTTGATTACACCAAAAGACAGGAACACTCAGCTGTGCGGCGGCTCCTCCTTTTTCCTCCCTCTGGCCTCCCATGTTACAGATTAAAACAAGAACAACAAGAATGCATCTGGCATTTACGGACTGTCAAAAACTTCTCTGAGACCTGCTGGAACAAACAGCCCCTTGGAGCTGCTGATAGGTCTCCAGCTCTGTGCAAAGGGTCAGACTTAGGAACTGTCAACAGCTTCCTAATGTATGCTCTTTCTCCAGGAAAGAGGGTCCCAGGTTTTATAGCCTAATAGATTCATTAATCGGAACACACACAGGCTGGGACAGCCACTGTTTGTTTTCTCTGACAAGTTTGTCATTTTACTCTTGGAAGCCAGGAAGTTTTAAAGATGCAAGACTCTCCCACTTTAACTGGACAAGAAAATCAGTCTGGACAAACTGAGACATGTCATTGTGGGTACGTAATTCTGAGCCAGAAGGTGCCATTTTAGAGAGTTTACAGTAACATCAATGTCAGCGCAAAGGAAATTAAATTCCCCTCCCTCTCCTCCCCTAATGTCTCCATTTTCTCCAGGCTTTCACCCCAGTACCTCAGGACAGTGTGGCCCATCAGAGGCCCAATACACATGGCCATGTTGATAATGATGTTCCCATCAGGAAGCTGTTCCAGAGGGAGTGCTCCAAGCAAAGCAAGCCTGCCCTGTGTGTGGTGGCAATGTGCCACAAACTGCTTCCATTCACTCGTGACAACAGCTTAAAAACCAGAAACATGAAATGGCAAACACAGCGAGCAAAACTTCTAAATTAAACTACACCCCCTTCAATTCAGCAGTTCTGTGATGTAGACTCTGCCATCAGAGTAAGGACTTACTATAAATAACTCCCAGACAATCACAAAGGGGAATTCCAAGTGTTTCCAAGGTGGTGTAGCACAGCCACTTTAAAAAGTATCTTGAATCCTAGAAGCTGCCATAATTTATTACACTTTAATGGCCTGGATGAGACAAGAAAATTGTACTCTGGAGATTTTATGCCATCAAGGAGGAATCAACGGGAAGATTTCAGCAAAAATCATTTCAGCCTCTTTTCCTCATGTCTTGCTCAAAAGTGAAACTCTCTCCTTTGAAATCATTCCAGCACCGGGAGGGCTGCAGAAACTGATGCCTTGGAAGGCTGACCTGAAACAGAGACTGGACAGAGCTAGAGAATAAAGTAGGTACTTATTCAAAGGCTTTCAGGATCTACCTTTGGCAAGACAGGAACTTGACTAAGGCTGCACTTAGGGTGGACTAAGAAGGGCCACAAAAAATGGTTGACCGGTTACAAGATCTTACATTTTTATAAGTTTTGGTCTATTTGCATAGTGGGGTTTAATTGTCTAATTACAGCTTCAGGCTGTGAGGTCTCATCCTTCCTGTTCCTCCCTTCAGTCCACTGTTGTTTATGTTGTTGGGCTGAAAGTTGTCCTTGGTCCCCAGCAGGAAAAGGATTTGTTTTGTCTCCCTACTCTGTGAAGAGAGCTTACTGGCACTTAATATGAGGCTCAGAATTACATCCCTAGGCAGCACAGAATCTGAAAATATGAAAGCTAAAACTTAAGGCATCAGGACCTTCTCTGTGTTCCTGGCAGAAAATAACCATCACAGTCCACATGTAGTGTCCAGTTCAGCATGTCCCCAGGCCACTGACTCCCACCAAGGAAGGGACTATTCAGCGCCTCTCCTGTTTCTTAAAACTCTTCCTAAGCACCTGCTGTAAGGCACTGACAGAGACAGTTTCTGGGGTAGATGAATCTTCTGGCAGTTACAGCAGAGGCCCTGCTCAGTGGGCACATTCCCATTCTTCCTTCATGGTATTCCTCTGTCCTTCCTCCTTTTGACTGGAATTATTGGTTTCCACAACCTCCTCCGGCTGTAGCACAGCTACTGAAACACTCCACGATGGGAATGGCCAAGATTAAGGAAAGGGGTGCTTAGTCCAACAGTGATACCTTGCAGGAAGAAGGCTCCATTATCCTTCTTTAGAATGGGAACTCACCTTACCTTAGAGTTTTAAGCACAGCACACACACCCATGCCAAATCACACAGGCATTTCTCCTGTCACTGGATGGAGCAGTGCTTATATCTTGCTGAAGTCAAAGCATGTCCCATTGAAGTTACAATCAAACACTGTGCTTAAGTGCTTTGCTGAATCAGAGCCATCATAACTATCCATTAGGCTTTGATCTGGTTAATGTTTGTCCAAATATGGCCCCACAACGGGAAAGCAACGAACCATTATTAAAAGAAGGAAGAACAGCTGGAATTATTTTAGTGTACAACTAAACATGCACAAACACACAGCAAGTAACAGATTGAAAGCTGTTCCTGTTATTCCTTGAATTATTCTCCTCTCATTCCCTTAGTTACAAAGCTATTAATTAGGGTCTTATTTCTGTTCCACCCTCCTCCCCCTTAATGTACTCAGTGCTCATCCAATTTACACACAGAGTTTATCTTGGCAAAAAAAGAAAGGGAAGGAGAAGAATCTCTGCACAGGCGTGGAGGGGGGGAGGTGTTTGTTTGAGGGGAGTCACCACAGTCATCACTCAGTCACAGTACAAGAGAAGCAGGAGAAATACTAAGGAGGGCTTAACTCTTCATGCTATTTATACACCAAAGACGTGTTGTGTATAACTGAAAGGTAATTGAGTACTTGCCTCTTCTTCACTCACACAACCTATGCTATCTCTTGTAAAAAAAAAAAAAAAAGCTGGCCTGTTCCAGTTTCTTGAAAAGCAGGTTCATTGCCAGAATATGTAGAAAGAAGACAAAATTAGAAAGAACTGACTCCAGCCATGACAACTAGCCCACACTAACACAGGGTCTGTGCTCAGTGAAGTCAGTGACTATTCCTCTTTCTGATCTAAACATTCCCTGCTGTACCTGAGGTTACACAAGTCTCACAGGGCATCATTTGCATCTGGGCTGTTCAGGATGAGTCGGGGTCACCAGCACTGCACACCCCATCTCCTGCAGGCCAGTTCTAGCTACGAGAGGAGACAGATCCACCTTCAACAATGACAGCCCCAGCACATCCAGCTGATGGACTGCAGCAGAATAACACCAGTACTTTCTAAATCTTCCTGAGCTCTCCCTCTGATGACAGGTCTTGAAGACTTCACCTTTGCCATTGCAAAGATACCCTGTGTTCTGTTTGGACAGCAGAGGTTCAAGAGATAAGCAAACAGACTTAGTGGCATGTTCTGATTAGAAAACACAGGTAAAAAGGTTCTCTTGATCTGCCTGATTAGGCCATTATAAATAAGACAGACAATCGGTTTCCAAACCAATCTTCCATTCATCCATAGCTGATAAAGAATAGTTTTGCAGAGGAGCAGGGACTGGCCATTTCTCCTGACATCAGTGAGGGCGATGTGTCTGAGTGAAGGTGTGTGCGCCCACGTGTGGGGATGTGTACTCGGCCCCCCAACAAACCTCTTTTTCCAAATGGAGCCTCCCAGCACTGGTCCAGCTCAAGGAAACATGAATTTCAAAGGCAAGGTTAGAGTTAGTGTGAATAAAGGAGCTGCTTGCCCTAAGTCTGGCATGGACAGGAGACACCACCCTGCAGGTTTCCTGTTTTCCACTGGACATAGGGCAAGGAACCACTGTGCCCTTGCCCAGATCCCATCCCAGCAGCCATGTTCACATGCACTGCCCTGGGACCGGAACCTCAGTACACACAAGCCAGGGCCATCCCACTCAGAATAAAGCCAGGAGGGACACAGGGACTTCCAAAGCTCAGGACCTGTGGCCAGGCCTCCTGAGTGGGGCTGAGGCGGCTGGAGTGGTCTCCAGCTACTCAGGTGACCCACAGTGGGACTCTGAGCCCTGGCAGCTGTAAAGGCAGCACAGCACCTTCCATTTCCCAGACTGTGTGCCCCACTCCCAGACTGGAGGAGCAGCACCATGTGCAGCACCTCTGGAAAGGCTTCCAAAGCCAGAGGTACAAAGGCCTGATCATCCACATTATTTCACTCAAAGTCTGAATCCTGTCTCACCCTTTCAGACACAACTACCCAAGTAATGCTGGCAGAGCAGACCCCAAACCATTCCATGATTCATCATCTGCCTGCACTGGAGGGAAAACAACCCTTGGGACTGCTAGGTTTGACACAACTCTGGCTAAAGATGGAAAGATCAGCAGCCATTTCAGATGCAAAGATCAGCAGTCATTTCCAGAGGAACACAATGCACTTCCTTATGAATCAGCCCCACAGCCTTAGTTTCACTTAACTCAGTCTAATCTGGATCATTTTCTTTCATAAGTTTTGGAAAAAAAAAAAGTTCCCATTCAGATTACAAATTCTCATTTGCAAAACTGAACAGTAAAACAAATTGGAAAGTTCTCTTCCTCTTTTCTAACACTATGTTTTATTCTAGTAACATATTTTTAGACCTCTGACATGTATATAAAAATGTATGTTCCCAGAGGAATTTCATACTATGCAATGGGAACTTGTTAGAGCATTTACTACTGACACTCCCAGATTTATTGTTTCCCATGCTTGTCTATAGTTTATTTTTCAATGTAAAAAGAAAACAACCAAATCAATCCCACAAAAATAAAAAGGCAGGTATTTATATGTTTGGCTAAAAATAATGACTTTTTTAACCTGTGCACTGATATAAGATTTATCTTCTCTGTATACAGTTTTTAGGCCAAACCCTCTTCTTTTTATGGAGACTTGATAAAAATCTAGATATGCCAGTATTTTTAAAACAATACATTTTTAGCTGATTTTTGTGTTGCTGAAAACCTAGTGTGCATAGAAAATGAAGAATTTTCCCACAGAAATAGTCAGGATTCTCAAAACCACAAGATTTGATTACATCTGGACAGCTCTGAAGACCTTGATAAAAGATTTATATATGAAAGTCCAAAGTTTTATGACATCTGTTCTGCCTTCCTACAAGTATTTTCAAACTTTCCCCCCTGATTTAGAGGGCTGAGCACATCTGAAGGGCAAACTGCAGTTCTAACTGAAAACTTGGTAACAAATCTGGTTTCAGTGGAAAAAATGGACAAACATTTTGGAGGACACATGTACCAAGATGTTGTCTCAGGTCTTGATCAGATTCAGCAAGACAGGATGGACGGAGGATGAAAGAAGGCAGGGAAGAGAGCAGGGAAGGCAGGAACTGACCATGGACACGAGGCTAAAACAAAGCCATGCTGCAAAGCGTGCAGTTTTTCTATCAGTAAAAATACAGGTGTGGAGCTCCTCTGTAAACCACACTCTTCATTCATTTGAACTCTCTCCCACAGAGGGGGAATATTCTCTGTAACTTTGATTACCCCTTAAGGCCTTTGGGACAGAGAACTGGAGGTGCCCAGCCCCTCATCCACTCTACCTTAGTACCAGTATTCCCCTGATTATATCTGTGAGTCGGAAGAGCATCTTTCTTGGAAGCCTAAATTCCATATGCAAGATCTTAATTCAAAGGGAATCTGGCACCCTATTGAATGTCTCCTCCTGGCCAGAGCACCAGGTCAGGTACTGCAGGCTGTGATAATGAGGCTTGATTCTGACAATTCTGACCAGTAGCTGTTGTCATCCTGACTGCTTCTAAACCATCAATAAGACACTGAATGACTCAGGCAGGGTTTATTTTTGGTATACAAATGTAAAGGAAAATGAAATTCAGTGTCACAATTTCTGCCCCAATCTCCGAGGAAATGTGATTTTAGAAGCACATGAAGAATCTTCCCAGACCAGAGCATGCCTTCTCTAACCAGATTGCCATTTCTCAGTCACTGAGTTAGGAATTTTTTGGCCTTTCTTTCTTTCTGTCTTCCTTTTCAGTCCAGAACCCTTAAAATTTCACCTTCCCTACTAAAGGCTTTCTGCCATGAGGGGAAATTCTGTACTGAGTTGACATGTCCATCACATCTCAGTAAGTGACTGACAACAAGAAGCAGCCTCTGATGTCCCAACAGAGGGGACAGAAAGAAAGTAGGAAGTAGGAGACACAAGGAAGTGGGAATACTGACTGCAGACCCTTTCCTCCAGCCCCCAGCATGTAAATCACATGAACATGCCCTCGCTTCAGATCAGTTACACCCTGTTTCCATCCCTTCGCAACACTCCCAAGCAATGCCAGTAGGAACCAGCAGAGCTGTCACTGCCAGCCTCCAGGAAGGATGAGCTTCCAAAGGCTCCAAGCCCAGGAGGCTTTTAAAAGTAGTACACAGTATTCTGCCAGAAAGAGTCAAAAGAGAGACAGCCTGGGCTAAGCTGGAGTGGTATGTAAGACACCAGTAGTTCCAAGAAGAAATAAGCCGAGAAGAGATCAGAAATCCATGGCATTAAGGCCTTAAACTAGATGTGCAGACCAATCTCAGCTCTGTCATGCAATCCTTGTGATATCAAGCACACAACTGACTGTTTTCAGACTTCCTATCTGTGAAATGGCAGCAAGAATCATACTTTTCTCTTTTTAAAATGTGATTCTTCCATTTTTGAGGCCATCACTCATTCTAGGTGCATAAAACAGGGACTTGATCTTAGTTATGGCTTCTAGTTGCTGTTGTAATGACTTTATACCGTGGTGGGGTTTAAGCCAATGAAGAGACATTTGCTCACACTTACTCAAGTTAGTATGGGCAGCTGATGGCTGTAATTCAGAGAGATTTCCACAGGTAAGAATAGACTCTTAACTGTATGAGTCCCTGTCACCTCAGCACTAAGAGCTGCACCTTAAAACACTGAAAATAATGTCACTGTGCTATTCAGAGTGGCATTGTTCGGTATAGCAGCAGCAAGGATATACAGAAAAAGATGGTAAAGCATAAACTTGCCAAGTGCAAAAATTACAGTATGAATTCATGTTCCTGTCATTTTTTTATTTATGTTCTCACTAAATTATTTGACAGAGGGATTTTTAAAAGTCTTGGAGAAAGAACACTATTTATTTGTCTAGGTTTTCTACATATTTATCTATTAACCTTGATCTGAAAAGCTTGCTCATTGCATTCCTGTTAAATCTACAGAAACATTTCAGAACATTGCAGAAACCCAGGAATATCAACACTGAATGTGTGATTTAATCTTCAGTGTAGTTAAGCTGTAAGGGCTTTAGACCAGCAGAAGATGATGCTCAGGTAAGTCAAACTCTCCTATTGCTCTGCCACAGTATGTCACTTATCTGTGGCAGTGTGACAAAGCCACGCTCTCCCCAAGGCCATCACTAACAGAATCATGGCTGCAGGTCCATCCTGCCCCATCAACTGCATCTCTGGAGAGGCTGCATCACCTGAAAACATCTTGGGCAATGAGTGTGAATCTGAAAATTACAGGTAAAGTCCAGCAAGACATTCAGCATGGCTGCTTCAACTGAATCAAGGGGCTGAAACAGGTTTTGCAGCAAAGGCTGCAGCAGAATGGGCGCCCCATGCTGCACTAATCCTACCCAAAAATCAATCAAGTGTAAGGCTTCATAAGCTGTGACTAAAACCTTGGGCCATCTCTGGTGCAAGGCAGGTGAACTTCTTTGGGGCAATGCAGTAACATTTATTTTCACTTCTCTCAGCAGTATTGGATAGCCAGGCAGCAAAACAAGATCCCAGGACCAGACATACAAAGAAATTCAAGGACAGAGATTCAGGTGCTCTTCACCCAAAATCTGAGTTGATGTTAGAGTTCAGATCCTTTGGAGCAGTGAAGGCACTGCATTATCCATGTGAAAATAACTCAACACTGGGAACATTACCAGACTGCTCTCAAGTGCTCCAAGTGGGATGCTAAAATATTTACCAGCTGCATTACTTGTCTTGTCACATCTCTTCAGGCTCCAAGTAAGATATAACGGATTTGAAGAATACATCAAAGGAACAAGAACTGCAAGAACAGCCCATACAAACCCCGGTAGATGCATTTTATTACCAGAACTATTTATGATTCAGAACAGTGGAACAAATGAGGCATAGGAAGTAAAAGAGAAAGAACCCAGGGGAATAAAAGGGCAAAGAGATAGAGAACATAATCTCTCTGCACTGAAGTCCACAGAAATATTGCCAGAAGGAAAAGGCTCTGGGGTGGCAGAACAGTTGCAAGTTTTTTTCAACCAGTCATCAGGATTATTATTCCTAACTTCAGAGGGAACAGCACCAGGCTCATATCCTGGAGCCTGTGCTGCCCTTGGTTACACCATTATACATCTCGCCATACATCAATTGTCACCAAATTCAAAACAACTCCAAGGGCTGAGTGTGGAGCAACATTGCACAAGCATGTAAGGAAACACAGTCACAGACAATGCACTGAGGCAACCTCTGCTCTGTGCAAATGCCTGATACATCCAAAAACATGGAAAAAGGCCCCAGTATGATCAACAATGCTTCTCTTGTCTTGGGATGACATCTACTCCCAACCAGCCTTTACAATGGCACCAACAGTTTACTTTGCCGTAGGGTGAGAAGGAAACATCTAATTAAGCAGCCTTAAAAGTCTGGTTGTCAGGACTTAAACCATGCCTTACTCTGGGCAGACAAAACTGCTCTTCACAGGAACTTGAACAAGACCAGACTAGAGAGGGGTCTGAAAAAACAGAAGTGGAAGATATCAAAAGAGAAACAACAAGAAAATTGCTCCATTAAACCGTCTTTCTTTCCTCACCAAAATCTCTGCTGAGCCACTCTTTTCCCCATTGTCTCTAAGTTCAATCTTATTCAATGCTTGCTGAAGCTAAACTTGCATCAGGTTTTGCAACCTGCATCCTTAATTCTTCCTTGGGATTTATCACCTGAGAGATGGATGCTCCAGAGTTGATGTAGTGACCAGGACACCACAACCCGTGTGGTAATGAGCACAGTGTGAGACCAGAAACAGGGAGAACTTTTTTCTTCTAAGGGTGTCAGATTCACTTTCCTCCTGCCTCCACTGAAACCTCCATAGATCCAAAAGCAAAGCCCACAGCCAGCATCAACCCTCTGCATATACCCAGGATTATTAAGGGCTTTTGCAAGACAACCACTTGTAACTCTGTCTCTCCCTAGGAAAGGCAGATCCTTGAAGATCCAAGACAAGATAGCCACAAACCTCTCAGTAGTATCCAACACGATCATAAAAATTTATGGGCCACACCCACATAAACCATGGTTGTGATCTCGATCCAGATTAGATGCATATTTAACCTCCTCGTTATCTCCAGATCAGAAGCAAAGGGCTGAGACACTACATGGTGTTTAAACTCTCACCCACAGCTGGTGGGTTAAATCATGACTCCACAACGTGGTCCCCATATCTTTAACTAAACTACAAGAGGGAAGGATATCAGACCTTGGAGATGTTATCCCACAGCTTGCATATTTGGCCTAGGCATAGATCAGCTGTCTTAAGCAGAGTCCCAAGCACAGCAAAAATAAAAATAGTAAGAAAATTTTAAAAAGCAGATGTTTATTCAAGATGCTGTTAAAAGGGAAACACAATGGTTTAAAGAGGAAGGAAAACACTTCAAAGACCTGGAGCATCAACTACCCTCACAACCAGGCCTAGTTTGATTAAATTAATTTTCCACTCCTTAGGCCATTGCTATGTGCATTTAAGCACAGGACATTGAACTCTTCTGATGCCTTAGGTACCAACATGGGGGAGGAACGATGGACCAGTTATAATTGTCCTGAGTTTCTACTGTCTCCCAAGGCTAGTATCTCCCAGTATGGGAAACTTATCACTCCAGATCACAGATGCATGAAGGGTAAGGGTGGGTGTCAGACTCTGAAGAGCCCATCACAGCACTGCCTGCCCACTGAGACCTCCTAAGACTTGGACCTTCTTGTACCAGAGGAGCAGCACAGCTCTCACACACAGCTCACACTCTGTTCTCTTGCCTTAGGCCACCCTGCTCCTGACACAACACCAAGCCAACAAAGCAACACAGCTCTGGCCGGGACCAGTTAGTCCACCCCATATTTCCTCTTCTGCTCATCACTCTTTGAACTCATATCTAAATAGAGAACAAGCACCTCCATTGCCAGGTCATGGGCAGGGTGTTTAGGAACACACCACACAGCGATCCATGGGGTGTTGATTGGGTTCCCCAAAGAAATTCCTCAGGTATTTCCTGTAAAGAAGGCTGACCTTCCCTGTGGACTCCAAACAAGCAAATCCTGTCTCCTGGACCAGCCCTGACACTCAAAATCACACGAAGCCAAAGGTGCTATTAGCTGAGGAATAAAGCTATACAGCAAATGGTTTATAAAGTTAATCAGGAAGCAGTAGGGTGGCATTTATGTGGTTGTCATGTGGTCTTACCCAGAAAGGTCACTGTCACTGAGCAATTAGCTAATGGAGCATTTCTAGTTACTGAAGATTGTCAGAACTCAGTATCTCAGATCTATCCAGAATTCCTGAGAAGAAAGATTATCTAGAGTCTACAGAGAAATCAGAGAGTATATTTAGAAACCCCATTTAGTAAAACACTTCCTATGACAAGAGGGAGGGCAATTGGTGTCTGAGTTAAGCATTGCTTTTCCTTTTGAATCATCTGTCATTTCTGTCTCCTACAGCATTGTCACTTAGTAACACCGCTGGGATGAAGAAATGCTCTGAAAACTGGTCAGAACGAGAGTCAAGCTTTCCCAGATTGCACAAGAAGGTTTTGCATTTCCAGAGGCTTGGATCATACCCCCATGGCCCTTCTGCCTGAGTATCTCTCACTTCATTACTGCTGGGAGATTCTTAATTCCTTTCTGAGGACAATTCCTTCTTTATTTCAATCTTCTTGTAAATTTAACTCTGAACATGTGTCAGTTGACAGTATTAAAAGATGTTTCCTGATACTGTAAAAATTGCCATCATTAATTAGAAATTTAAAAATCTAAAGTGTGGTGTTTTAATGGAAAATGGATGACTTTCAAGAAAAGGTTGTCAAAGAACCTGAGAATTCAGTCATCTAATGATGATCTTTAGATATATTCTCACAAGATCAGACAACTCAGTTCTGCTTCCAGACCTGCCATTAACCCCTTGTACCTCTTGATATCACAACACATGAAACAAATGGAACACAACAACTTGATATATTACAGCGTTTTGTTTCCTATGTCCCCATGATTACTGTGCTGCAAGATACTTGACTTAGAACCAAAGTTTGAATGGCTGGCAAAGACAACCTCAGACTTGAAGCTGAATTGTCTCCCTTGACAAATCTGGTAACACAGGTTCTGGTTTTCAGAGGAGTGTTGGTCTGCGAGCAGGACAGTGAATTTCTGCACAGAGCCTTGAATAGCCAGCACACAGTCAGATGCTCCTGAACTGCTTGGAGCTTGAAACCACTATAGGAAATATTTTGGGGAGGACATGCAGGTTGTGAGGAGGAACACTACTGAACAACTCTTCCCTTGCTTTGGTTTTGACAGGGCAAATACAAAAGGGAGACCTGGCAAGCAGAGGCAAGATGAAAGTTCACCTTCCCCCATAAAGGAGGGTAGGTGACAGCAAGGGCTGGCACTAGATGTCACGTTGGGTGTTGTTTACTCATTGCTGTGTGGGTGAGGAGCCATCTGAGCATGGCCCTCCCTCGCAGGCCACCGAGCTACCTGTGCCAGCCCCGCCGGCGCCAGCAGAGCTGCAATAACCTGCTCATTGCCACAGTGCCCAGCCCAGCCCCTATCTCCATTCATACTCCTCATTGCTCACCTGATAACCATGGCCCCACCAGAATTGCTGGGCCATGCTGTGCACTGGCAGGGAAGCAAATAAGGAGTATCTATCCCTTCTCTCAGCACAAACGTGTAAAAGTTTGTTCAGGGCTTTATGAGGCATGGAGCAAAGCAGCTGCTTTCACTGTGAGCTGAAGTAACTGCTGACGTATTGTGGGGTGGCTCCTCCCTGGACAGGCCAACACATAGACTTCTGTGTCAGCCACAAACAGGTGTTAGGAAGGAAACTATTTCATGGTGGAAGGTGGGACAGAAGGACAGATTTCTTCAAATTTTAAAGAGATGGAAAAATCTGCTTTCATTTCAGGCTTTAAACACAATGTACATGCCTGGAAAGGGAAAGCTTTCCCTGCCAAGTCTCCTGTTCTCCACCTCTGCCTAGCATTGCAGGCCTGTTTCCAAAACTCCAAGAGGAATTAATCTAACTCCAAATCTACAGCATGTCCCTCTAGGCTATCAGGCTGTGAGAGTGATTCTGTGATGCACTTGCAAGTCCTGGAATGATCAAATTGAGATTTCAGACTCATTTTGCATATAGGCCACAGAGCAGCTGTCAAGCAGTGAAGTATCTGGGCTGTAGGAGCCAGGCCTTAAACAGCTGAGAAAGCTGGGATTTGGAGCACAGGCTTGTAGTAGTGGGCTTTTAATAGTGCCTGAATGTATACACAGAAGGATATTTCTCATGTTTACTGGACACTTAATCCTGTCACCTGGGGAAGGCAAATGTTACAAACTCTATTAAGAAAAGCCAGATGGAAGATTTTCACCTCATTTTGTCGGTACTTCAAGCTTATACAAAGCTAATCCTTGGTGTCTGCTGAGGCTGGCCACAGAGTGACAGGATGGTGCGTTCCTGATGGCAAGGCCAGGCCCTGGTGTGAGATCTGAGAGGCAGCTCACCAAAGCTACCAAACATGTCAGGCAGTAGAACATTATAAATGGAGGAATCATGCTGGCTACAGCAGGCTTCCAGCTGTGCAAACAGACTCCTAGAAGCTTCCACTACAAATCCTAAACCAGTTGGAGAAATACAGCAAAGAACTATTATCCCAGCAGTTCATCAGGCCCCTTTACCCAACACTTCATGTCCTACTTCTGCAGGACTGAGCATCAACATGGGATGGTACAGCCCAGCATCTCAGTGTCTGGGTAAAAGGGATTTAGGGGTCTTGGTTTTCTCCCTCTGATTTAAAGAAGTAATGTATCACAGAAGATACTGCAGCCTTAAATCATAGCCAGCTGGTGACTCAGATTGTTTTCTTGCTAGCTCCCAGAATATGACCAGATATAGATTTTCTGTGCAGGACAAATGGGGTTACAAAACCTTGGGACTGTAAGGAAAGTGAGAAGAGAGAGAGGGTGTGGAAGGAGTTGACTGCAGAGGCAGAAAAGGTGAAGAAAAACAGGAATTTCTGGGCACTCCAAGGGTAGGAGATCAGCTGGAAAAGATGGTGCAAAAGGGACTCTTGAAAGTTTGTGAGAGAAAGTGTCAGGTGTGAGAAAATCAAAAAAAGTAAAGGGAAAGAGGAGGAGCAGCACCAGAACTACGTCATAATGGGAGCATGTAACACCCTAAGACAGGTGCCTCAAACCTCAAACAAGCACCAAGACTGTGAGCCTCTGAAAACTCTGCCCCTACCCTGTCGTAAACAAGACTGGTTCTGGACCAAGGCTGGAAAATACCACCTCAGGGCAATAAATCTCCCATTGATAGGGTCTGGCAAACACAAGCCTCGAGAAAGGTTGAAGTCAGCTCTGAAGTCTATAATGACTCACTGAGGATTGAAGGAATTAGAATGAAAGGTGACACTCAATATAACAGCAGCATTAATAAGTAATCGTTGCCTGCAAACGTCTGGGCAGTTATAAAACACTGGCAAGACAAGCCTTAATCTTACAAGTTTGGCTCAACTACATACGGCAAAATGTTCTTTATCAAGTAACCCTGGGGAAAGTTCTTCCAAGGATCCATGCTGATAGAGAATCATAGGTATCTGTAACACCTCAGCATATACCTCTATAAAATCCTGTCACCCAGTGAAGTCAGGACCTTCCCAGGGTCTCCCTCAGAGTCTTTCCGGAGATGTTTTGTCAGTTCTCCCCCACTCAGATGTTTGGTCCCATAAGGGAAAATTATTTCTGGCCAACTCCTGCATTTTGCGCTGTGTTTAAACAAACCAAGGTGCTGGGAAGTAACACACAGCATCAGTGTAATCTGAGAAATGAGCTTTTTGGTCATTAGAAATGCAGCTAAAACAAACAATAAATACAGTGCAGTGACATTTATGGTGAAAGCCACCAGAGCTTCGGAGATTTCCCCGCCTGGTGCTGTAAAGGCCTACCCAGCACCAAAGGTATTTAAAACTAAATTAAAATCCTCATTAGCTGCTCTTGAGTGTATTTACATTGATGAGGTCCCTGGCGGATGTGGTTTTATGGGCACGAAGGTAAATCTGTGTGGCATAACTACAGAGAGAGCTTTCAGCTGCACTGATGTAACTTGTGTGTGATATGCCAGTGATTGAGATATTCCATCACGAGCCAAGCTCATACGACTGCTCCACACCACAAAATCAAAATAAACAAAAAAATCCCCCACACAGTTGTCACTCCACGATCTGATTGAGAGGGGAAGACGGACATTTAAATATAAGTGAGGATATTCATCCTTACACCCAGTACATGATGACCTCAACGTTGATGTTTACGTGAAAAGACTGCCCTGGACATTTTGTCCAGCTCCAAAACAACACAGATACAACCTGTTTGGATGAAGAACAAGTGACCACAGTCACTTGACCTCCTCAAAGTTTCGCCCACCAGATGTTTCCGAGCATCAGCTGGATTTGAAATCTAACTTTAATGCCATCACATGATAGTGATAGGTAACACAAAATCCTCAAAAATACAGACTTCATATATCAAACAGAGCCAATCAGCTATGATTAAAAGAAAAAGGAAGTTCAAGAGGAGCTCCTGGAGCACCTCTCCAACTAAAGAACTGTACATTTGAGTTGGAATGAAAGGAGAAAAACACTGAGAGACATTGCAGGAACTGTGGGAAAACAAGCCCTTTGGGGACTCCTAGATGTGTGGTTTGATACAAAACCCCAAGATACCTGTTCAACTGGAGTGTCTAATTTCATAGGAGAAAAGCACTGTATCTTGTGCATATATCTCTGTTACCATGATGAAATAACCCTGTCAACATCCTGGAGGTATAGAGATGGAACACCCTCAAGGAGGAATGTCCACTTGAGGTTGTGCTACTTTGTGCAGCAAAGAGACTGAGTCAAACTACAGCAAGCAACTTGCAAGAGAAGCTGATGTTCAAATATAATTCAAAATAATTACATTCTAGTTATACTTCTCCAGCTCTTGGGATACAGGGCTTTGCCCTCTGGCTAAATAGTTTTTGTATTTTTTGTAACTCTTACCAGTTTCCATCCCAAAGGTGGCTGCCTCTGTGCACAGGGCAAGCACCTGTGTGTGTGCATGTTTTACATCCACACTGCTTTATACTGCCCTAAATGGGTTCATGGTTCACAAAATGGGCTCCATAAATCATTAATTAATGATAATACAAATATAAATAATGTAGGAGACAGAAGGGCAAGAGTCGCCACTCCATCTTCAACACCATTGTGGATGCTTGGATAAGCACTGTACCCACAAGAGCCGTCCCTGCCAAGAGCACCATTACTCCAGAAATGCTGAAGAATCACGAAAGATTGCAATGTGTACCATGGGAAATGAAAGGACTTCATCAATCGTATTCTAATGCAGAATATTTTAACCCTTGAAATCTTGCTGTCCAGTACAGTGAAACCAAGGTATTCACATTTCCCAATACCTGTTCCCTCAGCAGTGGTTCCTTCTGGCTCATGGAATTATGAGATACTGCTGCATCCTGCTGTTACAAACCGAACTGCAACTTGTCAGCTATTCACAAGTTCACAAAGGGAGTTTTCCAGCCTTATCTTTATTAACTGTGAATTTATCTCCCTTCCCAGATACAATGTTGAGAGAGAAGGTGAGCTGGAAGGGGTCATTCCCGCTGTACAAGGATCAAATGCCATAAACGGCCTGGAGTGTGACTGTGTTCACTTGTGCCCTTTTAATTGCCCCCGTTAAAGCTCACATTAAACACGCAATCTCTGTGACCAAAGGTAACAGGGAGTTTGGCTATAATCAAGCAGTCACTTGATAAGACAACAGCATTTCAAAACACCATAAATTAATTCCCTGGGCTAATTTCCCTAAGAGCAATGGAGATAATAAATCTCACTGTTGGCGTTAAGGGTGACTGGAGAATCTGCTTCATGTGCCTGCCAACACGCTACCGGAGCAGTGCCACAGATCTGCAGCTCCCCGGCTTCTCCCAGGTGCAGAGAGAACAGCAGACATGTAAAAATGTGCTACTGCCTGTGCTGCTGGGGCAGGTCACTTTTGCCAGGGAGAGAGGATGGAATGGGAAAAGGAATGTTCCACCACATGAAATCAAGCTGGAACATTTCATATGGCAGACAGCAAGAGATGCCCAAAGAACAGGGGCTGAAAATCATTTTTGAAGGCACAGGACATAAATATAAGTTACCATGGATTAACGAGTCAGAAGGAACAGGTCAGAAGGGAAATTTAGAGACACAGATTGTCCTTGATCAGTGTCTGGAACTGCCCTTGAAGTTTAACAGAAGACCCTTTGCCCATCAAAGTTACAAGAGGTCCATCCATGTGGCCACACTCACCCACACTCACCACCTCCTTTCCATGAGTGTAAAATACCTCCCAGGTCTCTCTTTTTCCCTCCTATCCTTCCAATACATGTCTGCACTCACAGACAGACAAGGTGAAGCATGAGTGGATATTGCAACTTGGCAATTTGTTATAGAATTGTGGAATATCCTGAGTTGGGAGGGACCCAGAATGATCATCCAGTCCAACCCCTGGCCCTGCAAACAGACATCCAACAATCCTACCCCATCCCTGAGAGCATTGTCCAAATATTCCTGGAGCTCTGGCAGCCTTGGAGCCATGACCATTCTCTGGCGAGCCTGTTCAGTGCCCAACTGCTTTTTCTGGGGTTACACTGAATCCATTTTTTTCCCACAGTGGTTCAGCAAAATGCAAAATGCTTTGCCCAATAGATACAAGGGGTGCTACATAAATTCCCAGTGTGAAAAATCTGTACCCACCAAGTTAAAGGCTAATTCTAATCTCCCTTCTAATACCTTTGATTAAAAATAATTTAGTTCTAAAAAGGCCTTATGTTGGCAGGATGGGATCAGCCTGTCAACTCCTCCTTTCAAATTATTCCGGTCCATGTTTTGGAGAAGAAATTCTCTCCCTTTATCCCAACACCACCTTGGCTGTATCAGCCTTGGCTCAGACCTCTCTGTCTGTATAGTAGTTTCCTACTCTTGGAGTTGTTCAGAAATCCACTGGAGTCTCCTCAGAACTGGAGGGCTGGCAGGAGGGGCAGAGGCACAAAATGAAAACAGAATTTGGAGGCACAACTTAAACACTTTTCTTTCACAGATGGGTCTCCAAAAGCCTGAAACTTCCTAAACCTCCAGAAATCATATTGAAAAATCTGGGAAATGACAAGCCTGCATGGCCCAGGACATGCACAAGCAGAGCTCTGCAGCTTCCAACCATATCAGCAATGACTTTTGATTTTAAAATTCAGGGAGTTTATTACTTACATTATTAACATCATCATTTAGGGCTAAACAGCCCTGGATTTCTGGCATGCATCTGGAGAGTCAGCTGTGTGTTAAGAGAAAAAATAAAGAAATGCATAAGGAAAAACAATATATATTTCATTTATATACACACATACATAATACATACACACATTTAGGGGTGTGCATTTCTCTAACCATATTGCATAAATATATATTTATTAGATATACTGTGGTATGTATATATCAAAATGCACTGAAGATTTTAGAAATAATTTAGAAAATTTACCAGTTTCCTTACAATTTAGCTTATATGTCACAACATAATATATTTTAAATACCATGGAAAATGGCCAATTTTCCAATATTTATGTACTTGTGTTATATCATTACAAACATTTTACAAAAGAAACATGTGGCAAATTTTGAATTCTTTCCAGATGAGTGATGTCCAAACCCTCTGATATATGAATGACCTCCAGAGCCTCCTGCATTTTCCCTGCTTTGAATGCTTTGTTTCTGGTTTGGAGTTTTCCATTGAAACTTTGTCAATTAGAATGAAATGTTGGGTCTCTAAAATGAAAAAGCTGTAGGAGTGATAAGTGAGTGGTTCAGAGGGGCATTTGGACAACCCATTCATTCAGTGCAGCCCAAAATACAGTAGTAATTACCTTCAACCCAGGCAGGGGACTCTATTCCTGCCTCTAACAGCAATTCCCAAACCATTGTGTCCATTCAATGCCTGTTTGAACAAGGAAGTACAGGACCCCTAAAACACCCAGTGCCTCTTCTTTCATGCAAACAAGCAGCAAGGGAAAAAAAGGAATTATACTGTTGCCTCACTTGGAAAGACCAGAGCACAACTCACCCTCCTCAGAGGAGCTGTGAAGTAGAGTTGTTCATCCAGGGGCTCAGGGAATGACCTGTGCAGGCCCAGCAGAGCCAAGTGCTGCCCCTGGGGCACAGGGACACTGGGAATGCACAGGGTGGGGCAGCACCAGGGACAGATGTCACAGGAAAATTGTTATCTGAACACAGAACTGCAGCAGAACAACTGGGCAAACTATTCCACAAAACCTCACGTGCTACAGGTACAATGGAGTGCAAAGTCACCATCAGAAGGAGATACCTCTTTGTTGAGGAGAGAGCTGCAAAAATAATACACATCACAAAAACTACACAGTATGTAGTGGGAAATCCCAAATTGCAAGCCTGAAGATTTTACTCCATGCTTTAAAAGTTGCTTTCCAAGAGAGACTACAATTTTTGAAGGAAGGAGACACCTTCTAGAAAAATATCCATTTTGAATGAGATTAATTTTTCTTTGAGGGTGACTTTGATAGAATTCTCTTTTTTTTGTCAATGGGTCTGGTACTTTCAATACCCTAATGGCAGGCCCTGACTACAGTCTGCAATATCCAGGTAACAACACTAACTCAAGAACAGGGACATAAATGAAGGCAGGATTTTGTCCTTTATTTATACTCCCACCTCTTTGCCACCTCCACCCGCAATTTTCTCTGAAGAAAGAGAGCACTTATGCATAAAAGACAGTGGAAAAGATGCTCATCCAAGAAGCTCTCTCTGTTGACACACACACAAACACTGACAGCTGCACTGAATGCGTTTTTCACGTCATTCCTGTTTGAGGAGCTTTTGAATCCTTTACCTTCCCTACAGACCTGAATCCAGGCTAACCCAACACTGGGAGAAGTGAGACTCCGGCCAAAATCATGTTCTGACAAGGTGTGAATCAAGTAGTGAATGTGACAGAAGGTTGGTATGAGGGAGGTCAGCAATTTAAAGATATCAGGGAACTAAGGCAGGAAAATGGGCCTGGAAAAGAAATTCTGTCATTTTGGAATTTCCATGAAGACCAAGATGACGAGACAGGAGCCACACACTTGGCCCCAGTAGTTTCTCTTGAGCACAGGAAGGAAGGATGTATTTGAAGATGTAAACCAGCGTCAGACAATAGACATGCGAGTCCAGCACTGGAACCTCACCAAGGTCACCCAGAGGGCACCAGTGCAATAGAATGTTAATTATATCCACGTGCAGGATGAACAACACAGAGATGCCAATCTCCCTCACAGAGATAGGCAAGCTTTTCCCCAATACAGGCAGAACCAGGCATCAAATTACAGAAGTTCACAGGATTTGTCTCCTCCACATCTTTTGTTTAGAATTTTCACTCATCTAAATGGCAACTGCAATTAAACTGTTTCATAACAAGGGAAGAGATCCAAACCAAGTTCTGGGTCTTCCACAAGCCCACGGAGAGGTGCAAAGGACACCAGTGGAAACAGAGGAACAACAGTGGGAGATTTGTTGAAGATCACCAGTGGAGATAGATCTGGACAGCCTGTTCCCCACATTCATCTCAGATTAAATACCTCAGTGGGAATGTAGCTGTGCAGTAGAACTGTGTTGATGACAGATCAACCTCTAACAGGTTTGGGTGGCAGCAGGCAGAAGGTACAAGTTGCAGGCAGGCATTGTACAAGTTGTAGGAATATCTTTATCTATTAAGTCCACCAGAACTGATTCAAAAGAAATGAAATTTTAAGTATATGATAACAGTGTCAAAGCACAAGTTATCATGTCCTGGCTCTGCTGACTCAGATTGAACACACATACACACAAACCAAGAGACATGGAGAAAAAACCCTGGCACAGAAAAGCTGCGGCTTCTCCATCCCTGGAAGTTCTCAAAGCCAGGTTGGACAGGGCTTGGAGCAACCTGGGATACTGGAAGGTGTCTCTGCCATGGCAGGGGGGTGAAATGGGATAAGCTTTAAGGTCCCTTTAAGGTCAGGAGTTCTACTTTTCGAAAAGGCTAAATGTCAGACCTCAGAGACCACAAGCCATATTGGGTTCTCTTCACTGCAACTAGCACCTGTATCTCTACTTTCATTAATTCTGCAGCTTTTGATATCTTCCTATACCCAAACAGATGCACAGGAGCATCTGCACAAATAGAAATCTCCCTTATAAATGCTGTATTTCCAAGTTTATTTCAGACATAAAATAATAATGGAATGGTCAGCCCCATCCTGTAAGGGTTATCTTTTTGTACTATTTAAGTCTTACAAGCATTGTAACTTTCCAATTCTTTCAAAAGGGTCAGTTTGATTTCCTGAAGTGCCTCGGTATCACAGGCCAGCTTCACCAACTGCTCAAGAAATTAGGCAAGTTTCAATGTTTTTGTTGTTTTCCCAAGGAGGTATTTTCTGACCAAGCAGCCCCTCCACCCCACTCCCACCCACTCCACCCCAAACCCTTTGGGATCCTGGGAATCCGGGTGTAAATGACACTACCAGCTGAGATGTAATGGGTGTTGGAGCAGCAGCCATTTCCTGTCCAGCAGGAACCCGAAGGTACGGGAATGTGGGAAGACTCCAGTGAGCCTCCTTAAGCAGCCAGAGCGGGCTGGGAACTAGAGAAGAGATAAGGGATGCCCTTTCCTCCTCCACCCACTGCATCAGATAAGCATCGTATGCCTCAGACATCTTGTCCACTGATCTGGGCTTTTCTCCCGTGTGTCAGTATCTGTGACTCTACCTTCCTTCCTGTGCGGAGCGGAACGGAATGGAACGGGCCAGCTCGCCCCGCGCTGATAACGGGGCCTGGTGCCTGCCCAGGGATGCAGCAGGGCTGTAAAGACTCTGCAGCCAGGAGACACCTGGCTCTTCCGGGGAAGGAACACGGATAAAGCACCTGGGCTCCACAGAGAGCAAACCCCTGTGTTTGAGGAGACAGGTGTGCTCCAGCAGACGGAGTCAGAGCTTGTTTGCTCAGGTATCCATGAGCCTGGCTCCAAAAGCAATTCATTTATAGTTTGTTTGGACACCAGCATAATCACAAAACTGCAACACCTTGCTCTGCAAACTGCAACAAAGTGCCATGGCCCTGTCAGGGGGGTGATCCACAAACAGCAAAGGGACTGAGAGGCAAAACCTGGGGTTTAAGAGCCATGTACAGGAGGAAAGATACCGGTGCTGTGAGGAGTGTGCTGTGTGCTCGGACACCACAGGAACAGGCCACGGGGCAGACAAGAAAGCACATTAAGAGGATCCAAGAGACACGAGAAATCACAGATTTCAGCTCTCCTGTCTCTGGAAGGAAGGCACTAAATAACTGACTGCTCTGCCTCACAAGCTTGCAGGCTTCAGGCCAAGATAATGACAGTAACACAGGCTGCATGTCATTCCAGAGCATCCCACAGTGCTGATACAGAAGGCAGCAGCCAGTTAGGCAGTAAGGGAATTTAGGGCCAGGAGAAACTCAAGATAAAGAAGGAAATTCCCTAGAAAATGGATCTGGGGAATTTAGATCCTGTGACAAACAGAAATAACCTTTCCACCCAGTCACCTCCCCCTGCAGCCCCCCTGAGTAATACAATTCCAAAATTAGCCCAGCTAAAACAATCCTGAATTTATCTCTCTGAAGATTCAGAGGATCAGAAAACCTGAGCCTTTTACACTCTTTCAGGTTTTCTTGTTGCTCATCAAAGTGGAGATTGTACAAAGAAAGAATTCTGAGTCCTGGCTTATCGTTGACTCTGCTGCAGGAGCCAGAAGATAAGAGCAGGCAGGACTGGTCCTAAGGGAAAAACTCAGCTCTGGCACTGAAGTTTTCTTCTTGGGTGAATAATTGCTTGAAACTAAGGAATGATGCATTGATTTGAAGGGGAAAAAACAAAACACTTACACAAAAGCAAAACCAATCAGATTGAGCAACACTGCAAGATTTTCCTTTGGAAAATGGGAGAATATAAATTTAAAATCATCTTTCCCTAATCTTTCCCACATTATCCTTTGCTATAAGCCTTCCTAGAAGAGAAGGAATGGTATTTTAGCCCAAATCTTGAGCTACTTTATCTTCAAAGTTTCATTATTACTGAAAAATTCGAGCAATCCTCGAGACCTTGCTGCCTTCTAACTAAGCCTTGGCCTGCTTAAATAGCCCTTGCCTGAACTGACTGCTCACTTCAGGAATTCTTCTCTTCTGTGTTTCACCTGACATACAACTGGAAGAGCTGAGATATTGTGAAAGAGGTGGGGCCCAGGAGCTTTCAATTTCAGTTTTGTGCAGCCAGCTTCAAAGATAGGCAGTAAAAGACAGGCCTTATCTGAGCAAGTTTTTCCATGTGCTGTAGAAGCTCATGCTGAGCTCTTCTCTGGTGATAAAGCAAATTATTCAGCCCTGCACAAGCACAAATGTGTCACTGAACACACAGTGCCCAGCCCCTGCATTGAACTGGGACTCACAGGCAGCACCTGAACCCTTCCAGGAGCAGCCTGCACCTACCATGAATTCAAGAATGTATTTTAATTCCCACAGAGGGGGTCACTTGCTCTTTCCTGTCCATTTGCAGTGATATCCTGAGAATCAGGACTGGCAGCAGTCTGGAGGACAGTGGTATTTGCTGTCTCAGCTGCCCCCAGCCCTCCCATACAGCCTCACACATCCTCCTCTCCATTGGCCCTGATTGACAGACTTCTGAATTATGAAAAGGTAAAAAGAGCTTTGGTGAAGCTCAGAGGTATTTTTATCATGGTTTGTGGCCCCCTACCCCCATCATATATACCAGAATAAGAATGCTTTTACACAGGGAAAAAAAAAAATCTATAAAGTCCTCAAAGGAACAGTTTTTCTACTCCTCTCAGCAGCCCGTCCTCAGTCTGGTTACCTTTTCAATGGGCTGCTGGCTCCTAGCTGTCTGCTGATAGGAAGGATTAGCTACAGAAATGGCACAGGGAAAGAGTCAAAGCTTGAGGGGAGCACAGCCCTCCAGCCCACAGAGCCATCTGTGTGCATTCAGCCACAGTTTGATAAAAGAACGAACTGCAGGTGCTGCAATATTTCCTTTCCTTCTGGCTGGGCCATGCCTATAAAAGGCAGGAGTCAATCAAATGTGCTCAAAAATGCTGAGAAAGGTTAAAATTGAACAGGAAAATTTAAGATATTAACGTAGTAATGCTTTCTCCCTTTCCCATCATTTTTCGGTTTAGGAACTAATATTTCAGGCTTTTCTTTACAAACACGGACAGATATTCTAATCTGTTTTCACACTGAATGCTGAGAGGCAGTTTCCAAACCCAGATGCCAGACATTACACAGCCAGACTTTGCAATCTGAGTAAGTTATTATTCCTGAAGTGTTGAGCATTCCTCCTCTCTGCCTTCCACAGAATTCTTGGGAATCTTAGAAGCCAGATTTCTTTCTCTGAGATGCACAAACATAATTTAGGAGGCTACATTTTGGGCACCAACCTTTCCAATGAGACCCTGAACAAGGCTTTGGAAAAGCTCTTCCCCAAATGCAGGCAGGAGCTGCGAGCCCTGGGAACCACCCCTGCTGCCCCAAAGGCTCCCTCCATTACAACCTGACAGCCAACACTGCTGGATCGGCTCCCCTCCACACCACACAGGGCAAGACTTTTTTCACATGCCAGAATTGTTCTGGGGACAGGCTTTCCAAAAAGACACTATGTACCTAATTCCTGTTCAAGAATATGAGGCCTAAAGAGTTTCAACCTTTGAAATTGTCTCTTGGCTTCAGCAGGGCAGTGGTTGTACATAACTGTGCCGTTTTATATTTGTTTCCCAGCAGTGTAAAAAGTCGTCTTCTCGCCCTTTTTAAGTACATGAGCACAAGTAGGCCAAGGCCCGCCTTCCTGTTTTAAGAAGTGAAAGCGCCGGGGCAGACTGCCAGAGGACTTAATATAGTCTCAGATCTAAATTTAACAACAATAACATGGCTCCAGTCTGACCCTACAAAGAAAAGTTTGGAGAGACAAAAAAAGAAAAAAAAAAAAAAGAAAAAAAAAAAGTAATTCTTCACAAATTAAGAAAACAATAAAGGTCCCTTTCAAGTGTCAAGGAATATTCTTAGCCAGCCTGCAACACCTAAATCAAGAGAGAGGTTGTTAAAATGGCATAATACCAGGAAATTCGCCTACAGGGTCTACTTCCTCCTTGGAGACTCCAGCCTGGAGTGCCGGAGTCAGTGTGCTCGCCGTGGGGGAGGTGGGAGGGAGGAACAGGGAGCTGACTAAAGCAACTCTATTAAAAAAAAAGCCCAGGCTGGGTATCAACACCACCGTCTCTAGATCTAAGATGATACAAGCAGCCTTCCTGGCCCGAGATTCCGAGTCACATCAATAGGCTCTTTAATCCTTTCCCACCCAACATTTCCTGACAGCGACCGCAGAAGTCAACAAGTTCAAGCCCAGCACAGAAATTAGCGCTCGTACACAATACAAGCCGGGTGATAACGCGCCTGTATTTATAGCTCAGAGCCAGCCCCCTCGGAGCAGTCATTAAAGATCCTGGTGGGAAGAAAACACAACTAGAAGAAAGTTATTCAAGTAAGTTAAAGATACACCTGAACCCTCCCTTCCTGTCCCACCCCTCTCTGAGGTCATAACATCACAATATAGTCTCCTAAGCAAGGACGTTCCTCCGGGACACTCTGATAGGGAAAGTGTGAACAACAAAAGCCCATTGTTAGCAGAGAACGGTGGTGCCACTTAGACCCTCGTTAAGCTCCCCAGGGGCTGTGGTTTGCGTTATGCAGGCTTAAAAATAAAAGGCACTAGGACAAGGGACAAACAAATAATGAAGTCATTTCCATTTACCTAGACCAGCACGGGGGTTGCCAAGCAGGGTAACCGGTTATTGCTGGGTGTTAGCAGCATCTCCACCCTGGGACTCCCACTCCTCTACTCCACACTTCTCCCAGCAAGTTTGTCACACTGAGTTCAACTCCGTCCCACAATTCGATATGGATGACGCCCACAGACCACTAGCACATCTTACAAACCTCGAGTATTGGGAGATTCTTCCTTGTACAACATCTACTCATCATCCAAAGAAAGGGGACATGCTTTTTAAAAGAGCTGCAAGGTTTTTACTGTGTATCACTACTGAGTTCAAGGAAGATTTTTAAAGGAGTACCTCAGCTGCATGGCACAGTTAATTAGCTCATCCTCAGATTACTCCCACTGAGCCATAAATTTGAGCAGTTACATCACATAGTAACATTCCAGCTACTGAATCTGGAATTTGCTTGCATGACAAACATGAACTCTGGGCATTGCTGAGCTGCTCCACTGATTCCTTTCAGTTACCCACTGGAGAATTTTCCATCACATTCGAAGAGGAAGGGCTCAAATGGAGTCCCCTTGAGTCAAGGTTACAGGGGAGGTGTTAGTGGCTTGGAGGTGCATTAACCAAACACCAGCAGCTCCTTCTGGATCCAACCCTTTAGATAACAGCACTCTGTGGAGTCCTCCTGTGTGAGTGGAGCTTGTGCTGGGGGCAACACACAAGGTGTGAGCTAATACTGCAGTGAAGACAAACTTTTAGGGCATCATGGTCCCAGTACCATTCCCATCTCCTCTCTGTGATGCACAAGAGCTATTCTAAGGATCCCAACAGCCCCGAGAGTCCTCCCAAAGGGGTAACTCTTGGGTAGTACTGAATCCTTGCTCTTACCTCCACATCACAGAAAACTCTTGCAGCCTAGAAAGACACTTTTCTGCATTTCCAGGGATTAGTAAATGCCTGGATATCAAGATGGTACAGAAGCTTTTTACCACCTGCTGGAGCTGCTCTGAGCACTTCTCCAAGTCACAGCGGGAGCACTCTCACCCAGGACACAGCATGAGCTGCCTCCTGCTCCTGGCCTTGTACAGCTGTGAGCTCTAATAACTAATGCACTGGACCTGGGGAAAAGAGGTGCTACAGACACCAGGAGAGTGCACTTTGTTTCCTTCACCTTTGCCAACGGCAATCCTCCATCAAGCCTTGCTTCTCCAACAGCCTTTTTAGCTAAATGCAAAAAATTGGGGAAAGAATAAATATAGAGTAAGGATACAGTGGGTCTCTTTGAAGCCTGTAAACTGAATACTTGTGAAGTTAACATTTGAGTTCATTCCAATCAAGCCACTGAATAAATCTACTTGCCATTTCTGTCATTTGATCTAGCATTGCATATTTTAACATGTGGGTAGTTATAGCCATAATTATTATCAGTAATCAGGAGAAAGTTGCCCACTTCAATCCTGAAAGAAAATCATAGGAAGTAGCTGTTCTACCCAAAGCTAGACCTTTTTTCCCAGCAGCATAGATCCTCCACATGAAATAACAATATTTAGATTTACAGTGCCCTGGTAGGAAGGATTGTCAAAAAGCCAGAAAGCAGCCTCTAGCCTCAGCTCTAAAATGGTTTGTGACAGTGATTCGCTTTTTTCCTTTCCTTCAGCTTCCCAGCATTTATTTTCACCTTGGGTGGGCTGGAAAATACAGTTTTATGATGCTCCAGCATGCAAATAAAATATTTTTTCCATGCTAAGTAATAATTTATTTACTCTTGCAATAGTACAAGCAGCTGTGGCCAGATTAAGGCTGCACAGCAATTTGCAGTTACAGTGGAGATCTCCTCATGTGAGAACACCACACTGGGTAATCAAACCTTTACACAACCCAGGACTACAACCAAGACTGAAAATTTGTTTCACGTTTACACTAAAGTTCCTTTACAGTGTTCTGGCAGGAAAATAAATGAGATTTCAGGTGTATTATATACATCAAGTCTCTCTGGTACTACTTGTAGCAGGGATTTAGTAGTAGGGTACATTGGACTCTGAATTTTTGAGTAGTTCACAGGAAGTCTGCTGAGGAGATGCAAAAATTGAAGAGTTTTAAACTAAATGTAAGTTGAGCTTGCCCTCTGAGGCTCCTTTCGGTACCAAATGGCTCTACCCACGAGAGGCGGACCCTAAACACCAATACAAAATCTCAGACAGGAGCTGTTCTTTTAATAAAACTATCTAAGACAAGTCCTTCTACATGATCAACATTTTCTGCCCAGGCTTAGCACTGCAGACTTCCACAGCCAGGCTTTCCAAACTCCCAGCCTGACGCCTAGATGTGTTTCTAAAGCTCAAACTTGGACTGCAAAAGCCTCAAATTTTCTGATTATAATTGTCAAATCACTGCTGAGCTTCCTCTGAACCCTGAGTCAAAGGAAAGGTCGTTCTCTACAGACAACTGACAAACTCCTCAGAGGGGACTTCAAGAAAACCTCTGCACAGATCCACTGAGGGTGACAGACACAGAGCCGCGGGAGCAGCTCCACAAGGGAAATCACACATGGACCTGAAGGAGCTGCATTGTTTTATCGTTATTTATATTCTCATTTATTTAGAAGTAGGCCCCTGAATTCTAAGGTCACTTTCTAAGTCAGTGGAGCCTTGTGCAGTCAGTAGCATGGCAGCTGGAAAGGCAGCTCACAGGGGCGGTTCAGGATTCACACACAGTTCCGGATATGAGGATCAAATGCACCACACAATGAAATACAATTGTTAAGGAAATTGGCACTGCTGAAAAAGAAACACTCTGCGGAGAGCCAAGGAACATCTAAGGCTCCTTAACCAAATTAGCTAAACACTCTTCTGCCACTGAAAAAAAAGAAAACAAAAACCACCTCATGAAATTGAGCTGAGTTTGGGGTAGAAAGTGAGTATCTTGATAAACTGTTGGTATCTTTGCCTGCCAGAGCTATTAGCCAGGAGTCTGCGGAGTCTAGACAAAGGTTTGATTTTGAATTGAAAGGGGAATCATTTGCAGAGTAAAGCAATTTAGGTTTTGAAAAACAACCATGAATTTTTAACTATTAACCCAAAAGAGAGACAAGGAGCCTCTGCAGGCACATAAGGCTTTTAAATATTATCCACTGCCACAGGAGGTCATTGAGAGTGGAGTGATTTTAAGATCAGAGAACTTCATTAGGCCAAACCATTTAATGTACCCAAGGGCTGGAAGGAAAAGATGAGATTGGTGGAGCTAGAGATGCTGAGGGAGAATTCTGTATTTGTCTCATTTACTGAAATCACTGGTTCTGCTCCATATGATGCCGGCAACAGGCAGCTGCTGACAGCCAGCAACTGCAGAGATGACAAGCGCAAGGTACCAGCTCGTCCCTGTCCATTGCATGACTACACAGAAGACATGGACCTAAAGCTTGTTTATTTATTTGAGTCTCAGAGTGGACTCTAGACATGGAATTATTTCCCTCTTCATAAACACAAACAGCACTCAGGCTGCAGCTGGGTGGACAGGCTGGTGGGCAGTCACACCTGCCAAGCAGAGTATTCCAGTAGGAACTGGGACTCTTCTCAAATCATTTCTTCAGGTCATTCTGTGAACTGTAGAGAAAACCGAGAAAACTACTTTCTACCACACAGAGCTTTGCAAACAAAGCAAATGGAAGGAAAAGGCCTGTCTGAGGAGATGGTTACGAGATCCAGAGAAGCACCAAGCCTGTCTCAGCATCAGCACGCTATGGAGGAAGCCTGATTGCTGTTAGATCCCTCCCATGATAAATCAGCAGATTGTCTAATCAGTGCTGCAAAAATAGCTCGCTGATTGGTATCAAACTGCCAGCTGGGGCTGGCAATGAGGCTGCTGCGCCAGGCTGTGTGTCTGAGGAAGGCCCTGCCCTGACCACATGTGCTGTTTGCTGCAGCCATGGCAGCTTGTAAAATTAGCACATGAGCACTTGTTTTCCTCCAGGCCCCATGGCAAAATGTTCCAGAAGACTGGAGATCAGAGCAGGGTGCAGAACAATGGGAAACCAATGAAACCACGAATGAACAGTTTCTTCACCTTCTGTGGCTCCGTGTCATGCAGAGGAGCCTGAAGGCATCTGGTTTGATCTTGGTTTTCTAAAGCACAGATGTGGTTTGACCAACTCCTTTGGCGACTTGATAACATCCACTTGCTCTGTGTCACATTGGTCACTATTTCTTAGAACACTGGGAACTGGGGAAACTGAGGCACTGGGCGGGGACTCTGGTGATGTCACCCCGGTGGTGGTGGTGTCGCCCCTGGGCCGTGCCCTGTCCAACAGCGCCTTCTGGTGGAGAGAGAACGTCTGTGCTTGGCCGAGGATGTGGGCACCAAAACCCCACAAAAATACTTCCTTAGGGCCAGACTGGGCACGTGACTCCACTCCTGTCCTCCAGGAATTGCTGCTCTTCACTTGGCAACTTCACACAGGCTATTTGAGACAGCAAGGAGTCACTTTGGCCTTTGAGGATCCTTGGTAATCAAGCGTCAGGAAGTCTTTGCTTTAGTAGCCACCAGCGCATGGCACCCCGAAGGTCACAACAGTGCAGTGGGAAAAATATATTCTTCGGAAGGCACAGGGCATTTAGTCTCTGCTTTTGTGTTCTCATGACAATGATTGCAATGACGCAGCTGGAGTGGGAAGTGGCCCAGCATAAATCCATCCTGGCAACAATACTGTGCAACAAAACCTGTAAAAGGAGGCAGACATGTTTAGGTTAAGTTGGAGATAGTAATCTGGTTATTTTTCTGAGGCCCCGGTCAAACACTTCACTGAGGAGAGCCTGATTGTGTCACCTGGGCCCCATACCACATATATCCTTTGCAGAAGAACAATGTAGACAGGGGTCTCTTGGGTCTCTTGGTCCATCTGAAAATGCCTGAGGTAATTCTGCAAACAGGAAATGACACGAGGCAGCATGTCTGCCACAGACCCTTCAGCCAGGCGGCAGAATCATCTCCTCTGCCAAGGTGAGCACAGGCAGCAGTGCCAGAGTCAACTGAGAGACTAAGATTTGCATCCATGGAAGAGAAGAGCAAAAGAAACTGCCATGAACAAGGCCAGGACTGAAAAGTACAGCTTGAAATGGTTTAACTACTAAGAAGGATGTATCTCATCCAAAGGGAGCTCTCTGGGCCGCTGTATAAGCAGCTCATGTTCACATCTAAGAAAACTGAGAAAGGGGGTAGAGGCAAAACAGCTGGTCAGTGGGGAGCTGGTCAGAAATTTATTGATGAGATCTTCTATTGGCAAATTCAATTATCCAAACCAGAAACTTTCCCCTTTCCAAGAATGAAGCATCATTGGGAAAAAAATGTAATGAGAGCAGCATTCTCAGGTTCATGAGTGAACTTCCACTCAGGAAAAAAACTCCAAAACTCAGAACACCTGTAAGCTGCTGCCCAGAAGAGGTTCTTGAGCTCCAGAAGACTCTGGTTTCCAGCTTATCTTCTCTCCCTCAGAAAAGTCCTGGGCTGTCACCTATTTTAGGGGACAGTTGTGCCAGTTTGTTCCCAGTGAGGCTTTTGCTTGTCTGCTCCAGTCTCACCCAGTACCTGGCAGCAAAAGCTTTGATTTCACACCTTCCGGGTGGCCACAAGACTAGACTGTTCCACACCTCAGAAATTCTTTCCCTTGGGCAAAGTTCCCTTTGGTGTTTGGAAGCAGCTGAAGTCACTTCCTTTTACAATAAATATTTCCTACCAAAAATAAAAACACCAATACAAAGCCTCATGCAAATATAACAATGTCTTATACCAGAGCAATTTATTTCCCATCCCATACAGGATGAAAGAGGTAAAAATCCCCACACAAAGATCACGGTAGACACCAGAGAAAGACTTTATCCATTCGATGTGACAAATAGGGGCACTGTAGCTTGTGCGATCATCTCACAAAGCTTGACAGGATAGATAACACACATTTCTGCAGGGCTTTCTTTGTAAGGACTAATTCCTACAGTTTTCATTCCAGCTTATCAGTGAGCCACTGGATATGGTGCAACAGGGATGGTGTCTCAAGACAGACACGGATACATAGAGATATTCCTGCTGGTGCAATTAATTTTTAATAAGCCCTTTTTCATATTGCTGTCACTGCAACCACACTGAAAAAAGTTATCTCTGTTGAACTGTGAAGTCAAATTAAGAAAAGCTGCGTATTTGCCCACCATGAAGGGGGGGAAAAGATTCCGTTCCTGCCGAACTCCTCCAAAAAGCAGTAACGTAGCATGTTTCTCTGACAACAGGTTGAACTCAAAATGGAGAAGGTTTCTCTGTTCCTAACTTTGGGACTTGTCTGTTGCTCTTGGACTAATTCTTCTGGATTTGCATTTTGAGCTGATTGTTGTCACCTCCTGCTCCTTGGCTGAGTGCATTGTGATACAGAAGAGGTGCTAATCCTCTAGTAATTAGCACCTCATTGGGAGGTCAAGAAGAGGTCATGGAAGTGGGCTTGTTTATTTTTCAGGAGAATTCTGATTTGCTCCTTGTTTTCATTAGGGATGTAGAGGTGTTTCAGCTCTCAGCAGTCTTATGCTGTTCAGGACACAAGGGCACCACTCGGAGCAGCTCATCTCCAGGACACAAGGGATCTTGGAAGTGTAAGACAACCAAGATTCCAATTTTGACATTTCTAAGTCTGCTCAGTCACCTCGCGACAGGACCCCTAATGTACCTGAATTTCACTTCTGTCTGGAGCTGGTCTCTCTCCAACTTTCTACATGCAAATAAATGTATGCACAAACTTTATGTAGTTGGCAGAAGTATATTCACCTGGTCAACAGGATCATAGGATTCATGACTCCTGCTTGAGACATCGATGATTCATTCACACAGTAAGCCAGATTTAGGACTCCAAAATGGCTTCAATGCTTTTTTCCTAACAGAGGAGTTGAACAATTTTAAGAATCAAAGAAAACTCTGTTTGTCTCCAAATCAGGCAGGAAGGTCATCTCAGGAAATAGTGATCTTCCTTGAAAAGCTGCTCCCTGGCTGAGATCTCCTCCCTCAGCTGCTGACCTGGTCTAACTTTGGAGGAGGAAGTCAGGCCCTTGCTGGTTCTACCAACCAACTCTCAAACAGAAACAGTTCTCACCAGGTCTTCAAATGGCCCTTTTACCCTCTCTAAAACACTCTCTAAATTAATGAGGTGACCAATTTGCCTTCAATTGCCATCACCAGAAATACATTCCCTGGCAACAGGTAACAGGTCCATCAGCAAAGCAGACCATCCAACCCCAACCAGAAGCACATCCAAAGGTTTCCATGTCCACTGGGGATCTCACTGCTGCTACAACATGCAGGGAGAGAAAGCCCTGGATCCTCCATGGCAAAACACCAGGGTCTCCTGCCCCACACCTTTCAGAGGTGTAACAATACACACAGAAAAACTCAAAGGTAACTCTGTGTCATGCTGCAAAAAAGCACTTCCCAGAGGATCCAGGGTATCCAGACATCTCTGGAGTTACCTAGAGAATGCTTAGGAATGCCAGCTGGAGCTAACAATAAATAGAGATCCTTGTTTTCATGCAAAGGCCAGGACAATTGATTGCATTGTCTATGGGGTCATATCAGTGTTAGAATGCTCAGCCTCCAGAAATTTCTCATTTCTCTAGAAATGAGAAAGCTCCTCCATGTAAGAGCTGTCACACCCATGCTCTGACTCCCACTCTCCCATCCACTCCCAGGCTAATCCAAAGAGACTGCAGAGGAAGAAATGCTCAGACTTAAATCAGCACCAGCAATACCGAGGGAGCCATTACTGTTGGAATTCCACATTCCTGAGTGGTCTCTATTAAGATCAATGGACCCCTGTGCTGAGCCCAGCACACAAATTAGGAGCCAGCAGCCAGGTTAACTCTTACCACAGTGTCTGTAATGACACAGCATCCATGATCACTGGTTCCCATCGGGAAAAAATAAAGCCTGGTTAGTATTTCCCACATCTTCGTAGCAAGGTTCCTTGGTATCTATTAGTGAAAATGATTTTTAAATATATAATATATAAAGCACAGACTTAAATTTTTTACAGATTTGGCCAGTTTTCAATATTTCAGTCTACGTGGAATGATCCAAATATGTTTTCAATATATTTCAACACATACAGTTGTCATATTCAGACCTGTATATTTTACTTATTAGCAAAACTGGCCAAGTATGTGCTATTTTTCAATATAGTTGCTCTATCACCTCATATATTTTAGAGACATGATTGGACAGCACATTTTAGGAAAGATATTACAAATGAAGAAAGATCATTTTTTCCTCTTACAGAAAGGATGTGGTTTGTTAAACCATTTGGAAGACAGAACTGGATTGCTTTGTCACTGGGAATGGACTCTGGACACAGTGCCTGGGGACCTCTGTGTTTCTGTGGTGCCCACACCAACCTGTACATGTGCTGCCCAAGAGGTTTGGATGCAAGACTAAGGAGAAGAATAACCTGTAGTATCTCCCCAAAGCAGACTTCGGGTTCAAGAAACAGGGAAAAGTCTGTTGTAGAGGACATAACCCAACACTTTAAAGTTAAGCTGGCATTACAGTGTGACTGATCCCACATGGACACCTGACTCTTGCATTGCTCACTGACTTCACACCGCCCACAGACCCCACAGTCACCATACAAGAAGAAAACCACTGACTTGCTCAATAAAGGAGACCTACAAAGAAAGTTGGAAGAAGGCAGCCTCCAGATCTCCCCAAGAAACAGCTTTGGATCCTAAGCTGAGTCCAAAGAAAGCTTCAAAGTCTGTGAAACTCTTAAGTCTTTTCACTAAATTCCAAGGACTCAGCTACAATTTTTCTGTAAGACTTGTACAGGAGATGGATAATTAGATTTGTCCACATCTGTAGATGTGAAATGAGTATGGCCAACCTGTCCTGCATGTGGTTAAAGATGCTGCAGCACAGGGTCTCCAGATGGCCCTGAGCTGAATTCTGGACACCAGCAATCTTGAAATCATCAAAAAAGAAGGGCAACAGAGGAGAGTTTAAAGCAGTGGTCTCCTGGAAAAGAAAAAAAAACTAAGAAAAATGAAAATTCCCCAAACAAATCAAACAAAACAACCCAAAGAATTTTGTATGTTGCTGAGTCTTGTGTCACCCTGAGGAACTTGGCAAGAGTTATATTCTGAGAGACAGAATCCCTTCTTTCTCTTCACCCAGCAGCAGTTCACAGCACACATCAGACAAGCACAAGATTTATGCTATGCCATGGAAAAGCTGCCATCCTAAGAGCTTTGCCCAGCTTTTTCCCTTCTCTCTCTTGTTACTTGTCTTGCAGTAGATTGGTGACATATTTGAAGGCTCTTGGTGCCACACACTCATGTTTTCTCTTGTCTCCTACATGTTTGCAGATGTTTCAGTCACTTACCTGGATCCTTACTCTGTTCACCAGATGACTTTTAATGCTCATTTCAAAAGAGGCCCTTATGGTCAGAGCGCAGCAAGAACAAGGAGAGGTTGAACTTTGCCACCCCAGGAACAGAATCACAAAACTGGAAGACATCCCTAGGTATATAGATTTTAAATGAAGCCACCAAAAAAGGCTAGGCTTGTTTAATTTGCAACAACTATGCCAAGATGAAAAAAACAACATTAAAATGAGGCAAAAACCATTTTGCTTAACACAAAATATCTTTCCTTGATTTATTTTCTTTTGCCCTGAACTGAAGAAGCATACATCGGTTTTCCTTTACCAGTGTTTCACCTCATGTGATTATGAGTCTTAGGCAGATTTTTAAGTCATTTGCCAGTCACTCCTATAAAGCTATTGATGGCTACAGTAAAAACAAGGGTTTTTTTTCTAGCCTTGCAAGTTCCTCCTTGAGTTGTTCCCCTGTTTTAATCCCAGACAGTAGAGATGAGGTCCTGATGCCTACACCTACATCCAGCCTAACTGATGACAAACCTCTGTCTCCCTGCAATGAGCCTTTGCAGCCTAAATCTCAGGGAAGGGGGTTGTTCCCAGCAACACCTTGGCAGCAGCCTGTGTTTGCTGGTGGGTCTCCCATGTTCTGGGATGCCATCAGCACATTTCCACTGATCACACTACTGGGATTATCCTGCAGCTGCCAACCTGAGTGCCTGCACTCACTAACCTGAAATCAGGTGGCAGATGCAGAGGCTGCAGAGCTGACAGCCTGGTTCTGCAGCACTGGCAGCCCAGCATTCACAGTGTGCCACGCTTTCACACTCTCTCTGATGCATTTTCTGAGCCTTGTTTTCTTCTCAAATATTCTCACCACAGAGCTCATTGAAATGATGTTTCATGTACTGCTCTCTGGGTTATGGCCCTCAAGGACTTCATCCTTGTAAACTCCAACTAGGTCTTTAGAATTAAAAGTATTTGCAGAAATGCTGTTTTAAGCAAAGCACTGAATTCCCAATTCAGAATGAGCCTTTGACCTTACTTTGATAGAAGCTCATATCCACAAAGTAAGTTTTAATAGCTGCCTAAGCATAAGAAAAGAAAAGATTTTCAGGAACTATGGAAACTTCTTTGTTATAACAAATGAAGAATAAATGAAGAGTTACAACTCAGAGGCATGTCCTGAAGGCATGCTACTCTATTCTGGAGTGACTCTTTTTTTTTAGGCACAACTTTGTAAGGTACCAGGCAGTGATTAATTCTGTGATTAATCACTAGGCAGTGATTAATTCTGTGAGTTGAAAGATAATCTTAAAAATGAGAGCTCATTTCCTGAGAACATTTAGCTGGGTAAAGCCTGGGCAAAACTAGTTAAGGAGAAGTTATGTTGGCTACATACAGATAAGTGTTGCTAGATGTAATGGGTTAAAATTCAAAAACCGGGCAGAAACACCAAAAAATGTAGTGGTTATCACATTTGCTGAATTTGTTTTGTGAAACATAGTGTGGGGATCCTTCATTTTTTTAGTGGAATAGAATTAAAAAAAAAAACAAACAAGGCAAAGCAGGCTCAACTTAAGAATAGAAACAGTTAGATTTATTAAC
>WBMY01008671.1:72739-91619 GCA_013397315.1 Donacobius atricapilla
CCTGGGCCCGGGCCCCTCGGCCCGGCCGCCCTGGCCCAGCCGCAATGTTACCTCATGGCAGGGGGCCGTGGAAAGAGAACGAATCTCCCAAGATTCCTGTATTTAAGCGGTGTCCCAAGGGGTGTACACTTTTTACCTGATTGGCCAACTTAGCTGTCAGTTCCAAAACAGATCAACAATTGGTTTTTCTACCATTTATGCTAAACCAATACACTAGACTTCCCACTGTTGATGAATTTCATCAAAGGTCTAAAAACTCAAAAGCCCACAAAGTCATCCATGAGCCTACTCAAGAGGGCAAAGAGAGAGATAAATGCATGAACAGGGTGTAGGGGAAGAGAGATATTCTATTTCTATTCTATCTTTTAGCAGCAGTCACCTTCAGGACCTGAACCAACTGAGTAAAACAGACAGAGAAAATAAACATAAGCCACAAAACCTCAACCCTCACAGAGACCATTTAGAAAGAGAAACTCACAGGGCTTCTCCATTCCACCTCACCCTACTCATCAAATATTGATAAGGAACAGCAGTGGCAGTTGTTAACAGGAGCTGGTAACAGAAGCATGAAAAGTAAAAATCAATGGGATTTTTTATTTTGATGAAGAAAGGCAAAACTGTGTGTACTGTGACAGGGTGTGCCACATGTGGCCATCAGCATTTCTGTGGGAAGCACAAGAGATAGATACACTGGGACAGGATTTGTTGCACACAGACACCAGATAATTTCTGTGAAGTCACATTTCTACAACCAGTGCTGAAACTGAGGAATGTAAGAGCCATACTTGGAACCTTTGAGTCTGTGCCTTCAGAAGGGCAAATGTTCTGCATGGTCAGGAGGGACTGTCCGTCAATCAGCTGGGCTGAGTGGCCTTGCATGTAGGGTTGTGTTTGTTGTGTTGTTTCTTGCTCTGAGTACAGAGATGCATTTTCATTTTATGTGTTTGCAGAGTCACTCAGTCATTCCATCCTTGCAAGTGTAGCTAATGAGCTCCTCAGTCATTAATATGCATCCACATTCTAGCTAGCTACCCAGCTTTCAGGAAGAGTGTTTTTGTGCACTAATACTCCAGCAGCAGTAATTATAGCTATTTACTATGTAAAAATTATCTGATTGCAATGCAGTGCAAGCAAGCCCTCACAGCAGAGATATCACTAGATGCACCACACACTTTGAGCAGCTTGGTGAGAACTGGTGTGTCCAAAAGGGAAGCCAGAGGTGACACCACAACACATTTTGATCTCTAGGTTCAATGTCTCACCAGTATCACACACAGGGTGCAGATTCTTCCACTGCCTAATGGAAGAGTGAGGTCTTGGTTTCAGATACTTCCTGCTCAGTCAGAATTACAGTAATCACAGCTTTACATTAAAGTGGTTGACCTCTCCTCTTTAAGCCTGGGCTGGTTTGAAGTAGGAAGCTGAACAGAAGGTGTGAATCATCAAGCCTGTCAAACCAATCTCTTTCAGCCCCAATGAGTTCACTTAAAATGTGTTCAGGGGAAAGGCATGGAACGGAGGGAGGGAGAGGCTTTAAAGGAAAAACATTCCACAATTTAAGACAGTGGAATTGGGTTCCTCCGTTTATTCTTTGGTCACAGTTGCATTTCAAAGCAGTACTGCAACATGAAATGCAGGAATCCTCTGAAGGAAGAAAAATAAGATCCATATTGATAGAATGGTTCTGTTTGCTACACTTGTCACTGACCTATTGAAAACAATACACAAAGAAGAAACCACCTTGTCCTCTGCTTAAAACCCTGGGTTCAGGCCCTCTGAGATGAGCAGAGACTGGAATAGTTTTGTTCTGGGGTATTAACCCACTGAAAGTGAGGAAGCAGTTGCTGGTACTTACATTCCATTAGCATGGCAGCTTTTCTTGGTTTCCCAATTCACAGAACAATCAAATGTACCATCTGTTTTCTCACACAAATAAGCCTCACACACATCCCTAGGCTGACCCAGAGGAAACTCCCAGGATATTCTCTCTTCCTAAAGCACAGATAGATGCAAAGGTCCAAGAGAGACTCAGCATGATGCCAAAGGGAAGTTCCATGCCTGAAGATATGGATTATGATTTCTGGGAGAGAATTGGGCTTAGTCTCTTGTGCTGCACACTTGGAAGCTGGCAGAGGACAGAAGTGCTGCAGAGACCCCGCCCAAGGCCCCACAGCTCTACAGACATTCAGCTGAGGTTTCTTTTGCGTGTATCAGCAGGTTCATTCCTACTCAGCAGGGCACCAGTCCATGCCCAGCTGGAAGCACTTGAGCCATCAGGCTCTCTTGATTCAGATCCACCAAGCAGATCCCTCCCAGTACATTGTCATGCTCTTTTAGTGACATAATCTCAGTTTTACAATAGATTATGAGAGAGATCTACTCCAAACTGATCTCAGTGAACATGGCCCACTGCAATATGATCCCCATAATTCTGTCAAAAATAGGGGCATTTGATTAAACAAACTCCATCTGTTGGATTAAGTTTATAGCTGGATTAAGCCAAATAAAGACCACAGAGTCTCAGTGCTGCAAACTACACATTCCTGTTCCTTCCTTCCCATCAGCACTAGTGATCCTACCACTTCCCAACTAACCAGCTCAGCTTTCTGACCTACAAACAAGCATAGCAAAACTAGAAGAATAGAAAAGAAAGAAAAATGTAGGTATCTAAGCTTTCAGCTGGAGTAGTGAGCTGATTTTTTATCGTCCCTCTGTGAGATTACCACTGTTGACTCAAGGGAGAGCACAAAAACCCACTATAAAAGGAAGGAAAGAAGAGAGCATGAACACAGTCTCAAAAGGGCTCACACCAACCAGGCCACTGCATTTTTTTTTAGCTGCCTAGGAGCTAGCCTGGCTATCTCAGCTCTGCACTGAAGAGTTAGATCCAGAGGATTGAGGAGAACAACCAATTAATAAGCAGAATTGAAGCTCTGGTGCTAAAGGTACTTTGTGTACCCTGTCAGATCCATCAGCAACCCTAGAGTAAGTGCCACATCATCTGAGGAAAGGATCTGACGAACCCTCACACGCCATGAACTCCTTTGAAGAGGAAAGCTGAAGAGAGAAAGGAAAGCCATGTACAGCATCTTTTTGTACCTGGTACAAGTCTGGCCCAATATATCCCTGACCTACGATGGTTTACTTTTCCACCAAGCTCACAGGCTCTCTTAAGGATGCCATATTCTAGAAGCTGGTATCTGCATGGAAGAGGTAGGCGTATTTTGATTTTAAGAGAGAATTGATAGTTCATGAGCTTGGGATTTGGAACTTAGGTTTTGAAACAAATCACTGGAGAGCTTTCACTCACCTTATGCCTGCCTTAGTAAAAGTGACATGCTGTCAAAGGAGTTTAAAGGCCTCATACATCAGTTCTGGGATTACATTCTGAGGGAAAGAAAGAAAGAGGCTAAGAATTTTGGATGCCTAAGCCTTTCACCCAAGAATCTGCACATTGTGATAATTTATAAAAAGCTTAAAATTGCCTAGATATCAGTACATTAAAAATTAATTTTAGATTGAAACTGTTATCTGAATGCAGTGGCCTGTGAGATATGTATTTGGAACATCCTGCCCAGAGAACCTATTAAAGTACTTTCTGCAATTATTATTTAATATTGAACATTTTATAGCAGCAGTGCCTTGACGCCAAACAAGTCATCATTGTGTTACACACTGGACAAATGTAACACAACTAAAACAGCTCAAGTTTAAAGTTATTTATTCATTGTTTGGTACAGCACTGCAAGGACCATTATGGTCCATTTTTAGGAGGAACTGGGGACATGAACATCTTGTGATTGCTAACAAAAATGACACTGGTCATTGCTCTCTCTCTTCCCTCATCACACTTTCCCTTCCAGCTTCTTTGAGAAGGAATGAACCATATAAAAACCTGGATCATGTAGAAAATCAGCAGTAAACTAACAACAACAAAAAATTGTTTGTAATGGAATTAGGAGATTTTGTTTCCAAATGCAACTCACAATCACAGAATTATTTAAGATAAGAGGAATGCCCAGGCAGTATGAGCTTGTACCTCTGGATGGTGCTTCCCACAGTCATGCTGTCTTTATAGTAAGTCACAAAACTGCATCACAAGGTTCCAGGCCCTTCAAAATCAAGGCAAAGTGACCTAAGTCACTTTGACTTTTAAACATTGAAAGGAGGAAAGTGTAAAACATCTGATAATCTACCACCTTTAGCTCAAGACAAACCTATGCAGCAGCTGGATCTGAGAGATGGAATCTGAATGCAGGTGAAATTGGCTGCACCTCAATCCCCAAGTCAAGCACATCCAAGTTTCTATTACCTGGACTTTTTAAACAAGTGGTGACAGCCAGAAGTCCCAGCAGAGTTCCCAACACTGCCCACTTGTTCCCAGGATATATCAAACGCTGGTGCACCTTATCCTCACAAAAGTCATTCACATTGGGTAGAGTGAAGAGCATTGTCCCATGTACCAAACTCCCCCTTTGCCAGCACACCATCACAGCCAGCTCACCTCCTTGCAAGGGCTCTACTTCCAGCACAGCACAGCTTAATTAGACTTTCCCTGGCCATTTTTGAGACTGAAATCTTAGAAGAAGACAGCACGCAGGTACAATTCACATCTGAACTAGTGGTCCTAGCCCAAGTGAGTATTTCTGAACATACGTCTTACTGACACCTGATGTGTGCAAAGTTCTATTTTCAAAGTCTGACTGGACGTTTATAAGAAACAACACCATCCATTCCGCACTGCTCATCCTGGCCTTGCATGTGCAAAGCAGACTGTCTCCAATTTCAGGGTAATGGGCCTGATCTCTGCCTCAGCTGTCATTCTGTTCAGCCAAAATTTCCATGTGTAAATATTGGATGGCCCTGAATTTGGAAAAGCTGAATCTTGGAAATAAGGCATGAAGATGCAGTGGCAGAAAGCAGAGAAGCTATGAAGAGGAATAAAGGATCATTAGCAATTCTCCCAATTAATTAAACAAAGCTAAGGAGGAGGAGGAACAGAAGCCTTCAGATAGCTCATGGCTGGGCTGGAGGCAGGGGGTGCTATTCCCCAAGGCTTTTTGTGGGTTACCACAAAGAGAGTTCACAGATCCTCCACTCACTTACTTAAATATTTGATATGAAATTAAAGCCCTGTTCCAACTTGTATGACCACTGTCTCCCTGGCTTTCCCCTCCTCATATTCCCAGCAGACCCCTTCATCCTTCACATGCTTGTCCTCAGCCCAAGACATGAGCACAATTAGCACCAGCCCACTGGCGCCAATTAGCAGCCAGTAGTGTCTATATTGTGGCAGGAGGGGCTGCGGCAGCGGGTGCAGTGTCTCCAGCCTGCCTTCACACTCAATTACATTAAGTGGAGTCTCCTGGCTGGGCCTGGCCAGACGGTTGGTGCAGTAATTGTGTCCTCTCTGGCTGCAGGCGATCTCCTATAGGCTCTCCCTACCCCACTACTGGCTCCCTGCATCGTCCACTTACATCATCACAGTCTTCCTCTGAGGGAAAAGGGGCAGAGCAGCACACAGGAGCAGAGGGGGCTGAGGAGGAGAGAGACCCCAACGTCTTCCTTTGAAAGTTTGAAACTCTCAGGCCACGTGCCTTTGACCTCTCCAGGGCTAAGCTGTGTCTATTCCCTGTGACTGTCACAGCTCCAGGGAACATCCTCACTGGATCCAGTCCCTTGGCATCTCACAGGGGAGCCCGGTGTCTTTGTGAGGAATGGAACACTAATAATATGTTTTTAGCTCAGAACCAAACCTGACCAGGAAAAGAGCTGGTGGATTCCCATCCCTACTCTTGACCAATGGCAAATTCTGGGAAATGAGCAGGATGATTGGCAGACATGACTGTCTGTACCACTGGAGCACTGCACAGCTCTAATGTAATGGTCTGACTTTGCAAGTATCTGATAAAACCAGAAATTCCATGATTTTCAATACAAAACTAAAATTAAATAAATAAATATATATATATGTATTCTCAGTTAATTTAAAATTCCCTTTTTAAATATTTTAGCTTTTGTACACGGTTTCATAACACTCTGCTCCCAGTGCTGCGACAGGACATACTTTGATGGGATATTCTGCTTTCATTTTATTTTTAAACTCATGAAAGACAACTGCTACTTAGCACCAACATCAAATATTTGTCCTTCTTGTGTAGATTGTAGTGAGTTTCTGTTTTTAACAGCCCAGTGTGATTCTGAATAGGAATAATTTTACTTTAACATATATTTTAACATGAGTTGAATGATGCCCTGGAGCTGCTGATCTCCTCTAACTGCCTACAGCCCAGCTGTGGTGTAGGATCATGAGAAAGCTGGACCAAAATGAGATAAATCACACCCTTGATGGGATATTGTGTGGCACAGTTATTCCAAGTACTGCTACTGAGATGCAATTTAAAAACAGACATAGAAAACACATAAGAACTTTTAAATGTGATATCTGATACTGAGAAAGCAGAGAAGCAATCTTCCAAAGTAAGATTTTTTATAGAATTTAAAGCAAAAACAACACATATAAAATGATCAATAATAAAATCAGTTTTTGGGAAAGATTAATAACACCCTCAATCTGTGAGCAGGACCGCCTGGTGCTTAAATAGTAAATATGTTGCAGAGAAAGGATAAAAGAATGGAGGGTGGCAGTGAGAATGAATCATCTTCAAAAGATATAAACCCATAGTTTTATTGCTGCAGCTAATGGAGTGTTACATATTCCTGGACAAATCTGCTGTTGACTTCTATCTGTAAGTCCCAGGTGAGAGCTGCTGCCTCAGCTGGGCACTTAGTAGTTGATGTTCAGTTTGTGCAATACATAAAAAGGATTCTCTTTTGCTTTATGTCAAGACTGAGGATTTTCCTGGAGATGCTAACACAAAGGAACACTCCAAGAGAAAGAATAAAAATATTATATGTCAGAAATGCTTTCTCCCCCTCTTTTTCCTTCTCTAGACCTAAGGCTCCTCTTACAGACTATGTCCTTTTCTTCACCACGTCAGTCTTCTCAAGCTGTTCTGTGAAAAGGATGTGTTGGATTAAGCACTACTCTCCACCTGATGATGCTTTTTTCCATATTCCTTACCTTTTTTTCTTCTGGTCGATTCTGCTCTCAGTATCTCTCATCTCAGGACACTTCCACCTATTTCTCCATTTCTTCCCTGCTCCATCCAAACATCCTCATTTTCCCTCTTTTGCCATGTGTTCTACTTTCTCTTTTCATTCTTTAGCTCTTTCTCTTCTTCAATTATCTCCCTTTCCTTCCTATTCCTCCCTGCCTCATCTTCATTCCTATTCCCCAACTCCTTCACTTCTGTCTTCCACCTCTTGTACTTGCTTATTGTTCAGGAGTGGGTTGTGAAGATTCCTGGCTCTTTGTTGTGCTCAGGAAACATTTACTGACATCGGAAACATCCTCATTAGCTCTGGACAGGTGGGAACCATCTTTGTTTCCTGCAGGCACCGTCTCCTGTCTGCTCCCTAAGCCTCAATGACAGCTGCTCAGCTCTGATGTGGAGACATCTTCTCCTCTCCACCAGTTACTGGGGCCCCAGCTCAAACCCCCCAGGTGCTGAGGAGGAAGAGGTGGATGGGCAAAGATGACCCCAATTAAATTCAGTTAAAACTCTTTCCTCTCCTTTGGACTTTGCAGAGATTGGAAGGTCAGGCCCAACGGCTAAGCTCTCCCAGCTGACTCTTGCAGAAGGACAGAAGTCAAGCAATTAACAGTGTAAGAAACAAACAAAGAAAGAGAAACAACTAAAGATTCGCATTTCTGCCCTCAAATAAGTCATAGAAAATTTCCATTTTTAACCTTGATCTCACTGAAGTGTTGATAACAAATCAATGAAAACAATCTGCTGCAGATCAGGATCCAGTTCTATAGTTCTTTATCATATCCTAAGTAGGAAAACTGCAAGGAAGTCAGTTCATTTTAGCAATTTAAACTGACACTTAATTTGGCAGGTAGTTGCCTCTTTGCAAGGCACTCTTTGTTCCATGGTGCATGTGTTCCCTGTGTGTCCCCTGACAAGGCATTGGGAAGTACACGCTAAGACACACCAAGCTGTTATTTCTTAAGACGATTACAATTCTCTATAGGAAATCTAATTTCAAAAGCAAATTCTTTCCCTTCCAGAGCTACTCACAAGTCCCTGCCATCAGATTTGCCCAATGCCGTCTCCAACCTCATCTGCAACATGTTACTCTGGAGGTAACATAGGATACAACTCACCGCTTAAAGGCAGCTGATTCATCCCATGGATTTTTTTTTTCAGAAAGAAGTAATATATTTGATCAAAGGATTTACTGATCTGGAGATGTTCCTGAAACATGGCTTGCTGCAAAATCTATTTGGGCAAAATGTAGTTTTGCTGGTTTCACCTGATTTGGGATCATACCTATGGATTATGGGAAGATGGCAGAATTAAAACCCCACCATCTCCTGCCCTTTCAGACTTTCAGTCCTTAGATAAGTATAGCAGCACTATTCCATATTGAAAAATTACTTCAGTCCCCCTCATCAAGCTGCTGCTGTCCCTCCTCTATGAACCAGGGCAGCAACTTCCCTTGTGAAGCAGGACCCACAGGAAAGGTTACCTTTATCCTAAATGCACTGCAAAGATATCTCTGACACATCTTGTCAGCACTTAAGCATTCATGACAGGCTTCCCGCAACAATTTCCAGGTGAGCACCCTGGTTCCTTCTTCCATGTCCCAGGCTCATCATTCAGCACTCAGACATGGCAGGAGCAGCCTGTTGACGTGGTTTCTCTCACTTTTTCTGCCCCCTGCAGCTGACCTCCCATCTCTCCAGCTAGATCAACTCCATGAGACTGTACTTTGAGCTGGGTCACTGCATGGTGTTAAAAGCCTTTCTCTTCTCTTAGCAACCAAACTTAGAAGGTGGCAAGTGGGAGAGAAAACACTTCAAGTTGACTTTCCTTCAGGAGATGTTTCCTGTCAGATGGGAAAGGCTTCCAGACACAGGCAAGGGTCTTGAAGGGTTTGCAGAATGGCATATTCACACCTTTTGGAGATTTAACAACTAGACCAGATTTTCTCCCCTCTCTTGGCTGCAGCCAAAGAAAGGAGAAATGATCATATGTGGAAAGTTCCCTAGTCAGGGAACTTCTCTTTACTGCTGCTTATGAAAACTGAAGAAAACACCTTTGAAGGGAGACAAATTAAGTTCTAGGATGTTCTCTCAAAGTGAAATTTTCTGTTTGCCATGCCAGTAGAGTACACCACTAGTTTGAAGGGGTTGAAAATTTGATTTTGCCACATAAAATATTCCAAGTTTGTGTCCAAATTGAGCTTAATAATCAGCCACTGAATTTCTGACAAAACACACAATGCAAACCAAACACTCCCATTTATGTCTGTGCCAAACTGGTAAGATAGACATAAATGTAATGTTTCACTTCATGCTTTTCCTAAAGGTGTTCTCCAAGGCAGATTCTAGTCTTGTTTCCTTTATGTCATCAAGATCACTGCCTTTCTGTTGTACTATTTATGAAATAAATACAATAGCACCAGTCAGGAGTGGGTCGTCTGTAGAGAACAAGCCTTGCTCCCTTGCAGAGAATGAAGACTCAATCCTTCTGCAGTTTCCATCTTGGGTGAATGACACTGTAAGATGACTGATCTACCCATCATAAAATCATAAGACTGTCCTTCAAGCAGTAAGGAATTGAGCAGAGTGAGTCAAATTTCAATTGAGAAATTAGTGTTCTATGTTTTTTTCAGAGAATCCTCCTCTTTCAAACCCAGTCCAATGAAGCACCACACAATGCACACTGTGGAACTGATCCTCCCCTGCATCACCAGCTCCCTGGGCTCAAATTCAAGCCAGGATGTTGAAGTATTCTTCCACAAAAGATTGGCTGAAAATACCTTCACAATCTGGAGCAATTTAGGATCTGAATTCTGCCAAGGAAGACATCTGTATTTTTTTTTCCTCCATCACATCATTTGTTCTCTGGCCACTGCAGGTAGAGGCATTTCCCATCATAAAGTGGGTCAGTAGCTGATCCTCACGTGAGCTGAAACTCAGAGCTTTGCCAAACTATACCACAATTTCTGATCACATAAGCCCCCTTCAGGACTCAAGGACAAGGAACTTCTGCACTCACAGTGTTCTGTCAGCCGCCTCTAAGCATGCTGCTTGATCTCCATGCAAAATGCTGGTTTGTAACCATGGAAAAATCTGCACTTGCAGTGGGCTCCCCTTCTCAGAAGGGATAATCAAACAACACTTCTATGGAAGCCATCTCCTTACATGTGGCATCCTTCTTGCCGAGAACGTGGTTGTGACACTTCCTCCAGCCCAGGATCTCAGAGCTTTAGAGCATGAGCCATAAAGTGTATTGGCAAGTGAGCAACACTGCAAACACAGGAGTGTGTGAGCATCCAGCATGGTAGATCCTTAGCAGCTTGGCATAGGGAAGGTAAGAAATCCCATCCTTTCAGCAGTCAGACAGATTTCTCAAGTGGCTTTTGTAAAATAGGTCATGTGCCTCATTCAGCAGCTCCAGCTGATGCTCCCAAAAGAAACTCATTAACAGACTCCCCTATGTGTTCCTTATTGTTTGCACAGCTTTAATGGCCCCATCTGGCATCATCTTAAAGCATCCTGGTCAGAAGCAGAGAGCAGCTTCTTACAGCAGCGTGAGAAGTTGTACTTTGCAGCCCCTTTCTCTACTCACAAGATCTAACCTTGAGAATAAATAAATGTTTGGAACCAGGCAAGGGTGGGCAGGTGTGGGACCACCAGCAACCTGAGTGACACCACAGTGGAGAACTTCAGTTCTTTTCCTCTTCCCTCATACTATGGCAGTACCTCCACACCAGGTGCCTCCCCATCCTTTGTGGTACCTAATAGTCTGTGATACCTAAGAGACTCATTCCATGGAAAGAGAAGAGGGAACCAAAGCATATCTCCAGTGATGAGCAGTTAAGAAGTGAGCCTCTGGTACCCCAGACCCACACTGGCTCAGCAGATTCCAGAGGTATTACAACACACATTTGCCTCTCAGAAAAGCCTGAACATTTGTCACCCAGTTTATTTTGTTGCCAAAGGCTGCTCAGATGTGACACGATTCTTCTATGATAGAACTGTTTGGGTTACTCTGGGCAACTCCCAGCCAATGCAGTAAAGATTAGCAGGACAGGCTGCAGCACACCTGAGAGCAGCAGAGTCCCCGAGTGGCACCTGCTGGTTTGCTCTGGTGACCAGGTATGACTGACTGATGGATGGTTTTATCTGACTGCACAGACATTCTGATGTGGGGCACTTCTCTCCACTTGGGTGGTCTCAGGATGGCTCTGGGCTTCCAGATAAACACAGTTTATCAATAACAGATGCTCTTTGGGTACTCTTCAGAAGGTCTTATCCTCTCCAGGCTTGGCTTAGCTTCTGCCTTATGGGAGCTCAGCACACCTTTTTGAGGTAAGCCGCAGCCTAGCCAGGCATTTAAAAGCACATATGCCCTACTGTCCATATGTATTAATTCTCTTGGAAAGCCTTATCCTATAGGCACCTTCTGGAACCAGACTCCCTGCATGAAGAGGTTTCCAGCATGCTTCTGGGAGGTGCAGCCAGACGAGCGCAGGAGCAAGAGCCAAGGCAGGAAGCTGACAGTTTGTTCTCTATGTTCTCCCCTTTCTTCTCAAACACAGTGTTGCTGAGAGCCAGCTGAAAGGCCAGAGACAGTCTGCAGTCGGCTGGTCTTTACTAAACAAAAGTTTACTTTCATCCACTGTGCCGCAGCCGCTGGAGTCACTTCCTCCTTCCTCCAGCCTTTCTTCGAGGCGAGAAAACAGTCGGCTCTTTCAGCACGTTAAGAAAGCCATTACAATCAATTTAGGCAGCGCACAGACAGACTCCGTGTCTACTGTATTCTGTTACCACAGGCCGGGGACGGGGGGAGCAGACCCACCGCCCAGCTCCCCTCGCACTCTGCTCCGTAATGGAAAGGATGCCGGCGCCGGCAGCTATTGGGATCTCGCTAACAAATGAAGCTGTCATCAAACACCTCCTGGGGGAAGCGCTGGGCAGCGGGGGGTGCGTTCTTGTGCTGGAGCTGCCTCCACCGCGCTGGTCCTGCCGCTAATTGCTCAGCATGGAGAGCACACACTTAAAGCGCTATCGGCCTTGTCAATAATGGGGTATTAGGTGCCTCCTGGTTGGCGTGGCATTGATCTGTTCCAGCTTTCCCCTGTTGTTGTTGTGTTGGGGTTTAAGGGTTTTTTCTTTTCCTTTTGTAAGTGTTTTCCGAGCCTGTGTTTAGCGTGAGTGCTGCTTAAGTGCTAATTGTTACACCACAGATTGATTGGCGACAAGATGGCTTGCCAAGTTTCTTCTCCCATCTCCCCGGGTGGGGTGTGGAGGAAGGACAGAGGGTGGGGGCTGAGAAGTGGGGAGAGAGGGAATCCTTTTGCACTCACTGACTTCCTCTCTCACTGTCTCTCTGGGCTGGAAACTTTTGGCCTTTCTGAGCTCCTCCTGCCAATTTCCATTCCTGTTTTGATGCTCTCTTGCCTGCTACAGAACCTGTACTTCTTCCATTCCTGGGAATGTCCCTGTTACAGTGTCCTTTGGCCTAGATGACTTGGTGGGTGAGATCAGTGTTGCAACGACAGAAGAGGGTCTTGCCCTTTTATTTAAGAGGAAAACAAACAAACACACAAACAAACAAAAAACAAACAAACAAAACCTTGAAAGGGTTCCATGCCTCCAGACACTCCCTTTCTCCATCCCATTCATGCTTCCAAAAACCTCTAGTGCTGAGGCCAATGGTGAGAGAACTGCATAATAAATGACACAGCAATGCCATGACTCTCTAGAACCCTGAAACATCTGGGCAGGTGCCAGAGGAAGGATTTGAAACCCTCCCAGATAATCTGGATGAAAGCTCTGAAACGTACAGAGACTGGCTTCAAGACCTGCACTATCCTGGCTAACATGAAACGTTGGGAAGGTTCCACCTAAGGTTAAAGAAAGTGAAACTTAAAACAGATCTTCTTCCAAGAAGTTCAACTGTTGCTCAGCTGAAGAAGTTGGTTAGCCAACGTTTTTTAGGATTTCAACACATTTTCCATGGAATCACAGAATATTCTCAGCTGGAAGGGACCCAAAAGGATCATCCAACTCCAACATACACTGTACGCAGAATCGCCATTTGTTCTGATTCCTCCAGCGCAGCAAGCAACTCAAATAATCATTTTGATGGCTACCAGTACCACTGGTCTTGTCACTGGGAAAGCAACTTTGTAACATTAACAGAGAAGCAAGCTGGGAATTGAAAAGGCTGGCAATGGAAAGTATTACTTGAACTTTACTTTTGCCAGTTACATGAAACTGAATGTAAAGCTCTGCTCTCTTGATGACTGAACTAAATAGAACTGAATTTTCTCATTGTATAAAAAAGTTCCAACAGAAGACACAGCCTTAAACTTTGTTTTCTAATTAACATTCACATTAATAACTCTTACTTGAACATGACCAAGAAGCAAAGGAAAACCACATACAATTGAGTTGCAATTTGCTTTTCAATTCAGGCAAATATGCACAGGCATTTTTTCTCACTGATCTCTCAGATCTGTTAAAAACACTGAGGTCTGGCAGTTCCCCAGCCCTGGAAAGGCTGCAAGAAACAGCTTTAATGTTACCAGCAGCAGCTTGTTGGTGACCATTCATTTCCCTCAGGAGGTTTAGGACATCCAGGACTACACTACCCCATCTTTCTAGGAAGAGCAAAATACACCCCTCAGAAAATAGTCAAACCACAGCAGAGGGAGAAAAACACTCATTTACACCTTACTAAGTTTACCCCCAACAGCAAGTGTAACTCCTCTAGCTCTGGCTGCACAATGAGCAGCACAATAAAATCAGAAGAAAGGAACATTCTTTAAAAAAAAATCAACCAACTGGATGTCAAAGAGGCACAGGTAGAGGAGAATGGGAAACAGTAAAAAAAGCAACTGATGAAGCAGGAAAATGAGACTTCCTGGTTTCATATCAGGTATGGTGTTTTCTATCCTATTCCTGCTGGATGGTCTGACAGAAAGTTAATATAGTGATGCTGGTAAGGTGAAAAAAATATAAGCATAATAGTAATTGCCTAATTCTAGTCTGGTTGTCAAAGACACCAAGCGCCTGAGTTTCTGCTTTTCTGTGGGACTTCAGTACCTTTGAAAATAGGTCATAAAAATACATTGAACAAAAATCTAAGAGAAGCTTAGATTGGGCAGAAGATGGTCAGAGGGGAGGGATGAAGACGAGAACCTTCTTAGCAAGGTTTTACGTACTTAACTCTCACTTACAGTAGCAAATCTGACCTCATTTCATTACTAAGCCCAAGGACACACTCCAGCCAAAGTTTTCCATTCTCATTTGTTAACAGTTACTTTATACTCCCAAAAAGCATTTGCTTTGAGCTTCGGCAAGTCAAAGTCAGAGACATCATGATGGAAGGGACCAGAATGTACAGCAGATAAATGAGAATTTAATCACACACATACACACACAAAATAGAGAAAAAACACCCAAATACACACGCTGAGAAGTAAAGAGAGCCATGCTAACAGAGCACATACATGGAAAACTGTTTTCTGAGCTACTCTTGTCCAAAAACCACAGAACAAATTGCTGAGGCTTTTCCCTACTGCACAAAGTGCCTTTTAGCATCCCAGGTTTTCTCCTGAGGGACAGGAAAAAAAGGGAAAGACAACTGGCGTCAAGCTGCATATTGTCTGAAGATGCTGTCAAGAACATCATAAGGAAAGAGCTGTGTCTGAGGTCATTGGATTAGAGGAGGAACAAGGAACAGAGCAGAGGCTGGGGATGGAGAGGGAAGGGGGAGGCACAGTGACCTGGGTGACCTCTGCTGCACTAACTTGATATAACAAATAGTTCTGAAAAACCAAATACTGTTAACCCTTTTAAACTGGGTCATTCCCTGCTGTGGATGGCTCATGGAGCAGAATCCTTAACTCCTTCCTCCCCACACTCTTCCAAACACCTACACTTGGCACTGCATTAGGTCACAGTATATTTGCAGCTCTCACTAATGGCAAAATGGATTAAAGAAGAATCTCTTTCAACCCAAGTGAAAATGTGTCATGGATTTCAACTCCAAATTTAGCCAGCTTTTTCAAGGCAAAACAGTCTCTGCAAACACAAATGTGATCCATTTTCCAATAGGAAAACTCACTTTTGGATGTCAAAGTCAGTGTTTCTCTCTGCTGCTATCTTCACTCCCTCAGACAAAGGGACATTCTTAAGACCTCTGATAATACCCCGTGAAAAAAAGTCTTTATGGCAGAAGGCAAAGGCAGTGAGTCTCTCAACCTGCTTTGGACTGTGTAGAGCAACAAGCGCAACCTGTTGGGGAGAAAACCTTCAAGCCATTATGGGGCCCAAGTCACAGAGACCTCCCTGTAACCCCAGATCCTGGTTTTGACCCACTCCTGACTGCTAACTACAAACTGTGGCAAACCTCCCAACTCTGCAAAACTGGCCTCCAGACCTTGGAGGAAATTATTAGCTTGTGTGTGATTTCTAGTACATTTTTACTTCTGCTCACAACTCCAAATGCTTGAATTAATTGTGAGGTATCTTGGTCTTTCTGGTTCTATTCCTAACCACAAACTAAAATGGAAAAAATTATACAGAAATTTCAGAACCCTACAAACCAAGTTTAAATTTCACTCTGGTTTTGAACCTGGATAAGCATTTCCAAAAAGAACATAGATTATCCATTACTATTTTTTTTATTCATTATGAAAACCCTTAGTTTTCTCCTTCTATTACTGTGATAACCACTTTTAACATACCCAGCACTATAGCTTTGATCAGTTTTCCAGTTGGATGAATGCCATGCACTTCCCATTTCAAGGCTCCAGAAGCAAACCCAGCCCACCTCTGTTTCACAGTTCCACACAGAGGTCACACAGCCTCCTCTGGCCAGAGCCACTGCAGAAGGCCACTCCAGCAGGGAGAGCTGGCAGGATGTGGCAATGCTGACTCTTGCAAACCCTAACGGGAAAAGATGGTTGTATGGGATTAAGGACGGAGCAGGATTCTGAACTGCTCTCCCCCTCTTCTTTGGGCTTGGATCATATGACCTCCAAAAGTCCCTTCCAACTTGTATTATTCCACAGTTCTGTAGGGAGCTAAGGACTGCTTTGCAGAGCAGTGTGTTGGTCTGTATCAGGTGTCTAGAAACAGAAGATGAGGTCTATTTTCCTAGGGCTAGCCCAGAAAAATGTGATATTATCAATAAGCTCTATACAGCACCACACGTAATAGAAGAGATAGAAATCGCTCCTGGAAAAGGGCACAAAACCTCCTTGACCATTTCAACATGCAAGTGCATGAGGATGTTTAGAGTTCTCCTGAGGCACTGAGGGATATTTTTATGGCCTTCTCATTTATACCCCACTTCTCTAAGTCAGGGAAAAGATTTCTCCCTCAAGTCTCTATGCAGATATAAAGGGAGGCAAACAGACTTCTTCAGAGCATTCAGAGAAAGAGCATAGCATGTATGATTTGTGTCCTAGTCTTATCAATGCAGGTAAGATACCTCAGAGCTCTGTAGTGAATACACCCCATTAGTCCCAAACATCAGCAGACTCCTTCCAGAAAAACCATCTCGAGTTTAATTACAGATGAAATAGCATGGTTGATGAGAAGCAGAAGTCTGTGAGCAGGCCAGCAGATTGCCATCAAGAAAAATGACCTTCAGCCTTCCCTGCTTTATTTGTTGCTCATCTGAAATTGAAAGAGGAGTGATGAGAGGATAGGAGCCATTCAGTCACTTTTGAAAAGCTCCTTCTCTGTGTCCATGAGAGAGACTGGGCATACCACGTCAGAAGCTGGGAATGACTCAAGGGTAGCTTTGTCTCCAGGCTCTGTCATTCTCAGCTGCTCTGCTCACCCTGACAAAGGAGCTGAGTAGAGGAAGGGATTTTAAAGAATCAGACAGGAAAGCCTTATACTACAGAACTGGATTTAAAAAGGGTTTCACTACCTTAGATCTAGATTTTGTCTATAGAGACTATACCCAGTACAAGAAAACTGTGGGCATAGTTCTTCCTCTTTCAAAACTTAGAAAAATGTTTCCAGATGTAGGATTCCATCTTCCTGACTCTGGGAGGGTTATGAGGAAGTCTGTCTAGTTTTTTCCACTTCATTTCAGCAGCTATCGGTAAGATGAAAATATAGTCCATCTTTTTATTTCAGTAGGAGAGAATTAAATTCCTCCAAACCCACTGGCACTGTTCTGGAACAGTTTGCTGTCTGCCCAGCATACCCAGGCACACAGGTAGGGCACAGAGTGGCAATGCCAAGAATAACAAATGACACAAGGAGTAAATTGGGAGTGACAATATTGTGGCCTAACAATTGAGCCTTTATAAAGCTTAATACCAGTGGTGTGAGACTAATCAAGAGCCAAAGCTTCCTTTGATTCTGTTTGCCTGTGAACCTTGTCCATGATGGTTATTAACACCCAGATGCTCTTCTCTTCCCTCCAAACCAAAATAATGAGCTGCAACATAGGGTGCACACCTCATCCAGAGAACACTGGCAAGATAAGCACTTCTGAGGAATGGCACTGGGATTCCACCAAGATAGCTATTGCAAATAAATGGGGCATCAATCAGTTGGTAAAAATAATAATTGAATTCTAAAAGGTGATGTTATTGGATAACTAACTGGTTCAAGATGCTAACAGATGCTTTATGAAGTTGCCCATGTCTTTTACATGTAATATCTTACATGTACCTCAAAGAGTCCCCTACTCACATGGTCCGAAGTACCACCGCTGGAGCGTCCAGCCAAACCTCACACAGGAACACTGAACCTACACAGAATGGATATTCAAGTTCAATAGGAATTAATCAGGCTGAGAAGGCAAGTCTAACATTAAAGAGGAGACTTTCAACTGAGTTCAGCAACTCTGGAGTCTTGAGCAAGGAAAAGGTTAAAGTACTGCAAAAGTTGGTGGAGTCTCCTAATCCCTCAACAGTGACCATTCCATTTATCTGCATGGTCATAATTGTGCAGTATCCCCAGCATCATGGATGATTCCCATAAATTTGCCAGCAGGAAGCTGTGCCAATTTCTTAGCATGGAGCAGAGGAACACAGGACATTACAGTCAAACACTGGTATCTGCAGCAAGCACAGCAGGAATCTCTCTGTGCTCCAGCTGTAAGAAGGGCTGAGAGCTGTTTCTTTCTGTTTCTCTCCCCTCATCCTTATCCCACTGTTTCGATCAAGGAACGTCTCCTAAACCCAGCACGTGAGGAGATCTGCTTGGCCCTGCCTGTCTAAATAAAGGAGAAACTTCTCAGCTGCCTATTGCGGGCTGACTGAGGGGGCAGGGAGGCTCTCAAGAAGCCTGATGAGAATTTACAGGTCGCCGGCTCCCTTTCCCCGCTGTCAAGCAGGGGGCAAACCCTTAATGGGGCGGAACGGGGAGCGCGGGGCTGGCTCCCGGCTCAGCCCCTAATGAGGGCCGGCGGCTCGGCCCGCAGCTCGTTAGGCAAGGGCGGGCGCGGCACAGAACGGGAGCCAAGGACGGGGACACACAATGGCTCTTGAGGGACGAGCAGCCGCAGCACTGGGGCTCAGGGGAGGGGGCACAACCACCCCCTCCTCCTCTGCCTATTCCTTGTCTCTTAAAATCCCATTACCTTCCTTTTATTTCACAGTAGAGACTGGTGGGAGGGAAAGGAGAGGGAGATGTCCGGGAGGAGCTGCCTCTGTCTAGTGCCTTCTGTCAGCAGAGGTCGGGCCCATAGGATCAATTTTTTTCTGTGGATGTGATTTTCTTTTCTCCCTCTCTTTTTTTTTTTTTTTTTTTTTTTTTTTT
>WBMY01008671.1:91653-135163 GCA_013397315.1 Donacobius atricapilla
ACGGGCGCCAGGCTTACAAGAGGTCCTCAAGAGCTGTCAATCAGGGGCATGAAATATTCAGAGAGCTTAATCTTCTTAGGAGATCTGTAGAGACCCCCTCATGGGGTCAGAATGCTCTTCACAAACCTGCAAAGAATGGGTAAAGGAAGGGAGGAAAACAAACACAGCTGAAAAGAATTAAAAGAGAGACATCCTTAGATAGACACCCTCATATTTCAGTGAGGGGCATATTGTAAGAATTTAAACAGAATAGAAAAGATCGTTTAAGACCCAATTAGTGGAACAATCTCCTTTCTGACTGGGAAACTGGAAAACCACCTTTAGGTACTCTTCATCATGGCTATTTCTTCTCCTTTTTGCTCAACAGATAGCCCAGTTCATTGGCATTCCCAGCTTGGCCATGACCTAGTTTTTGACCTTATACAACTTCTGCTTCTCCACTTCTTTGACTTTCATGCGGTCTGGCCAATACACAAGAATTCCATCGATCTGCTTATTAAAGGTCAGGAAGAGGTACACTGGCCTGGTGGGTAGTCTGCAAGCGGCATCAATTTCCTTTGAGATCCTGGGAATTAGATGTGGATTTTTAGGGTATTAGCACAACTGAAAGTAAGACAGTCTTGAGATACGTAATTATTTTTGACTCACAGCAAGTACCTTTATCAAAGGAACACTATCTTAAAAAACATACTGAGAGATGTGACTCACCTATGTGAGCAATAAGAGCCCTTACAGAGAGATCTAAGATAGATGCAGATCATTATATTTTAAAGTGAAAACTTGGCTATCTATTTTTCAAAGACAAGCCAGGGACAGGCTGTTTCCTATTCAAAAGTTATAGTAAGTTTTCTGAAAAGAGACTCCTCCCTGTTTCTCTAACTCTTTATATCTCTATTTAAACATCTTAAGGAATTCTGTGTGAAGAATGAATGCTGTAAATAAAAGAACTTGTATGAAGTTAACACCATCACAAAGTCAACTGTGTCTCTAAAACTTAAATGTCTCATGTCTGCTGTTTGAAGGACCATGTCCAGCATCTGTGACAAGTTCCTGCAGTCCTCAGAGAATGACGTCCATCATTTCACTCCAGCCCTTAAGAAACTAATTATTAAAATGAGCAGACCAAGAAACCCCCTGTATTTATCCCTTCCATTAGCATTGGAAATGGAGAAAATAATTCCACTGCTGCTGCAAATTCTGTGAGAGGGGAAAATTTCATATCACACTGGGAGGATGATCCAGCAGTTCAAGACACTTGTTCTGAATTGAAACCTTACAGGTTTGCACAAAAATGTCTTGGTAACCATTGGGCCTTATTTAAGTCAAGAAGAACAACTAGTTTTCATCCTCTAGCTGGTTCTGTAAATCCTAGTTTGGGAAACAACTCTGCAGCAGTGTGTGACACCTGAGCACCTGGCCTTTACCCGTCCTCCTTACCCCACTGACACATGTAATCACTGCCAAAAAGGAACAAGGGAAGACAGTTTTGCCATCAGGAGATGTGTCCATTTACTGCTATACACTGTGATGAAAAAGAGAAGGATTGGTACCTTTTCCCCACCCAGCCCTCGAGGGTAAAACTATCCGTGTAGCAGTTTGTGCTCATGTATCTCACACAAGCTGTGGTGAAGAACTGCTCAGAGAATTTTACATCTGGAGAGCACAGTGAGGTTAGAAGTGTTTGTCTATTCATTAAGGACAACAGCTACAGCTCTGCAGAGAGAACAAAGTGGATAAAGAGGAGATAATCCAGTAACTAGCCATTGAAACCTATAAAGGAAGACCATTGGTGTAGCATTTAGAAGTGAAGTGCAGTGCAGGTCCAGAGAGGAGGCAGTACAACCGCAAAGACAAGATCTATATTGTCAGGAAGTGGTAACAAATTTTAAAAAAGAAGAAAGAAAAAAAAAAAAAAAGGGAGAAAGCTACCTTCTCCCTCCTCCTCTTCTCCTGCACCTGGGGTCATGCTGTGACCTTTTAGAAGACAGGATGTAAAAGTGACCTTTGTCAGAGTGTGACAGAGCATCTAGCCAGGCTTTCCATGAGCAGACATGGGAGGCCCACAGGCAGTGCTCCTTCCCCGGGCAGAGGTCCTGACCTGCAGCAGCGTGCTCAGGGAGCTGCCAGGGCAGGCTCCTGTCCCCAGCTCCTCTGCTTTAGGAAACACAGACAGGAATCCAGCCTAGCACACAAAGAGCCTGCTCTTAAAACTTTCTCATCCTGCCTGTAACAACAGGGTGTTGCTTGGGAGCTCTGAGACAGTGCTTCTCTCTTTCTCCCTCTGTCCTCTCTCTGAGTCCTAAAATAATCTTATGAAAGGGCCACAACCCCTAGATGCTTGAGTTGCCTTCAAGAAGTCACAGGCACACTGAAGTCCTTTCAAAGGCAACAGAGGGGGGAATGGGGCCAGTGATTCTTTGCTGCCTTACTGCCACCATTTTATAAAACCAAACCACCCAGCACACAGAACTGGGTATGTTGAAGAGACTCAGGAATGGCTTGGCAGACACCCTTCTCTGGCTCCTCTCTGAGCTCCAGGGCTGTGTGCATATTCCTAACTGCTCTATGTCCATACGTTTTCCTGCAATCAATTGCACGGATGTGAGAGAACAAATGAAGTTACAGAAAAAATAATCCAGCCCTGGGACAGATCCTAGCAAGTTGTAAACAGGTCAGTCCCATACAGCAGAGTAGGGAAACCCTGGAGAAAATGCAGCTGGAGCTGTGTGACACCAGCTCACCCCACATACACGTGTTCTGCTGCCACTCACAGGGACAGGCACTTCCCCACTCTGCCCCTAAGCCCCTGCTTTGGCTAATTTACAGCAGATCCTCTGGATAAACACATCTCTGTCGGACATGCAGTTCAGGTGCTGGCTGCTCCAGCTGGGAATCCCTCATGTCCTTGCTATGTCCTGGAGGCATAAGAGGGCACAGGAAGCAGGGCAATCTCCAACCTCCATCTCCTGCTGCCCTGCGACCCCTGGGCTGCCACTGCTGACCCTGCTGGGGTTGCCAGGAGTTGACTAATTTGGACACATTCAGGCAATTGCTGTCATCAGCTTCCTGCTTTGTGGATCAGGGAGGTTTTTGCTGTAGGCGGGAGTCAATTATTTGGCAATCTCAGGATGATCGGAAGAGACTATTAGTGTTTGACATTTTAAAGGGAAATGGAAAACAGCCCACCTCTCCCTTTCTGCCAGTTAAACCAACCACTTCATATTAAACTTTACATGGCTCCTTCCTCATACAAACTGGCTCAACAACTGATGGTCCTCTCCACTGTCAATGGGCCACCTCACAAAAGGATGCTTGACCATGACTCTGAACCTGCTCTCACAGAAAGTAGCATCTGGGCTGCAATGGAGCCTCTGGAAGCCTATGAGCAGCAAAAATCCCTTATGAAATATGTAAACCAGCAGGCTGAGTAGGGAACACAAGTATGATAGTAATCACGAATTAGTTAAATGGAGCTAAATGCTGTACATTCAACATCCTGACTTGACAACACATGGATGAAACTTGTTTGAAGCTAAAAAATCTCACTACAGAGAAAGATCAAGCCTAAGTGGTAGGATGACAAATTTAAGAGCTGTTCAGCAACCCCATGCAATTCATGAGAACAAACAATTTCAGACACTTTTCCAAAACTCCATTCTATGCCTCCACATGGGATGACAGAGTTCTCCACAAGATTTCTTTCTTGGGATTTATGCAGAAAAGAATACTTATCTTGAAAGCATAGAGCAGAGATCAAGACAGGCCTGATGGTAAGGCAAGCAGCAGAATCATAAACTAGCAGCCCTGGTTCCAACAGTGTTTAAAAACCAGTCCTTGAGAAAGAAGGGAATGTAGTAGGGTTCTTGTTTCAGAACGAGCAGCAAAAGAAGTGATGTCTCCTGACTTACAGAACAAGGTTACCAGCTTGGCTATCTCTCTCCTGTCTGCCTTAACTGCAGAATATGTAATATTACTGTTTAGCAAGCAAGTGTAGAAGTCCCATCTGGAATTAAACCCTCACTGTACCTCCCACTGTGCAAATATACAGAAGCATTTTGATTTTTTCTCTCCTTTAATATGATAACTTAAGGTTTGACCAGAAGAATTTTTTATTTCCAAAGGCTTAGCTAGGTTGAGACCAGGGAATTCTTTTAGAAAATCATTGGATATTAACAAACTTCTCCCACTGTAACTGAAGGATTGAGTTGAAAGTGAAGGCCACACTTCCCTGTAAGGGAAAGTGCAAAGACAGAGCAAAGCCACTCTCCAAGGCTCAGACACAGCAGTTCAGAAAGCAAATGCCTGTTTCCACTCCTGCTTCCTAACAAGGAGAGAGCAACACAACTTCATGGTTTCCCCACTGCAACAAATGCAAACAGTGATTCTAAATAAAGGATTTTCTGCTCTAGAAGAATAATCCATGATGGAACCTAACGAGGGGCTGTTGGTGAGGGCTGCTCCCTCCTCCCCCTGCCTTTACAACCACCAGTATCCAGTTGGCCCAGGTTCCCCCAGGACTGGCCAGGGTTTGTCTGTGTGCAGACAGCTCTGATGTGGCAGCAGGGCAGACTCTAAGCGCTGGTGTGATTTAATAAACAGACACTTAAGGCAGTTTATGCTGGAGTCAACCCACTTCGATGGCCTTCTCTGCTAATTTAACACTGGCTGCAGCCCCCAAGCTGGCGTCTCCCAGCTCATTAGGGAGCAGGGGTGTGTGTGCCTGTGTGTGGGGGAGGAATTCTTGTTTCACATTGGTGCTCCAGAGATTTTATTATACCAGGCAGCTCATTTCAGTCACTATATTGCAGAGGATTTTTAAAAAGAAAGGGGGAGGCAGGGCATGCTAGTTAGGATCCTTCCCTGTTGTTATTTTCATTAATTTTCCTCTTTTTTGGGGGGGATGGGACAAAAAAGAACAATAATTGCCATTTGCCGCAGACTTTGAGGGGTCCTCCTCAGCCATTATGGACTAAATTGCATTCTGTACAAGTGTCCATCAGGCCCCAGCTCCAGACTTCAGGCTGGTTAGAGGGCAGCTGATTCAACTGCAAGAACATTTTGCTCCACTTCTGATCTGTCCTAATTATAAAAAGGATGTTCTTGCCTTTAACCCCAGGAGTTCTCTCTCCCCTATTAGGATGGAACAGGCCTCAGCCAGCTCTTCCACTGCTTTAACTGAGTCACCTGGACTGCCAGCAGCAGAGAATAATCTACACAGATCTCTGCTGCCTGACTGTCTCTCCCCACTTTTTTTATCTCTCAGATCCAAACAAACAAAGCCTTTCAGATTCCAAATTGAGAATGGCAAAACCAGGACAGGTTTACTTGCAGAAGCTGTTTAGTCAAGTTTAAGATTTTGTAAAATCAATTCGAAAACTAAAGAAAATACCCACCCTTTCAGTCCAAAGCATGAACAGGTTGAATACATGTGGCTGAGGTAGTTTTAAGGTAGTGAGCATCAGTACTCCTAGGAGTATACTGAGAGGCCAAGTCAATAATATTTTTGGATTAGGCACACATGGAGTCTATTATGGTTCTGGCAGCACAGACAGAAGTATCAAGGCCAGCTTGTTAACAGCTGCCTCAGGAAGAGCTACACAGTTGTATTGACAGCACTGCAGTGTAGATACAGAATGCACACCTGGACTGAACCCAAAAAGCAGTGGGTTGTCCTTTTCCCTTCAAATGAAGAGATGTTCCACTTTAAAACCTCTTACAATGGATCTTTCCACATCTTTGGTCACAACAAGGTGCTACAGGACTAAAAACAAAGCAGAACACCAATGTGGGCCTGATACTGCTCATTTCAAGCCTGATATTGATGCAACTCCAACACTGACTTCAGCTGGGCTACATCAGATAAGAATCTACCTTTGTTTGATTTTGGCTCCTGCAGCACAGACTCGCCTTAACCCCTCCTAATAGCAGTCTCCTGCCTTTTCCCTCTCATAGCTAATTCCCTTTCCTTCCACAGCCCATTTCCTAAAAGAGGAGCAGAGTTGCGATCCACACTCCTCTGAAATCTGGCTGTGGGCCCAAGCTGCCCAAGAATGCTATGAGCACTTGTGGCCCTGCAGGACCACAATCAGAACAAGTCTCTCCCTGGGCACTATGCTGTTTTGGTTTTGTCTTATTTTCAGTGAGTTTACGTTCTGCTGAATATTTCTTAGAACGAACACCCCTTTAACCACTGGCTGCACATTTAGAATACAATAGTGGAAAATGCAAAAGAAGGAAAAAAACTTAATAAAATATTCATGAAGAAGAGTAGCATAGCATGTGTCTTCTCCAGCAAGGACTGGACAGCTCCCTCAAACCAGGCTCATCCTCAGTGCCTAATGGCACAGGGAACTTTTTAATACCCTTCTGATACAAACCAGAATCAGCTGTTACCAAACCCATGAACCACGTCTGTGAAAACACTCAGGGACACTGTGCAGAAGGCTTGCAGCAAACAATCTGGAGAAACCTTCCTTATAAAATAATTTTTCATTTATCCTCAGAGTTAGAGAACAACTGATGTCCTGAAGCAACAAGTCCGACATTACTGCCAGAGATCTTACCTGGTAAAGCAATTCCTTTGCTGTCCTTGTGGTATTTTAATTTTCCTTACCTTTTGGATTTCAGTGATGCTTGTGGGTGCCTTCCAGCTCAGGACATTCTTCAGTGCTATGATTCCACCTTCTAAACTCCTTTTCAGGGAGAAGTTCCTAATACACATTCTCTGCATCATTCACTCTCTGAAGACCATATTTATTCCTTTTGGACTTACCCATCTTCCTATACAGCAACACAGAGGTGCTGATCAGAACGGGACCTGTATTTTAGTTTGGAATCCCCTGTTCAGTCCTTTAATGTAGGATGAGCCATTTCCATCTTCTTAAACTCACATCTCTAAAAAATCAGAAATTTGCTACTTCAGTGGACAGAGGAAAGATAGTTATAGCAATATAAAATTGGTTCAAAATAGGTGTCACATTGCAGTAAATAACATAAAATGATCACATATGTAAGTGAAACATTTATAGCAGTATAAACTTGATAAGTGAATGAAGCTGTCAGAATCAACCACAGGATGAAGGATCAAACAAACAAGGAACTGCATTTCACTGAGTCACTCAACTGAGCTTCTGTAACTGTTCATGTGCATTTTTAGCTCACCCTAATTTTGAAAAATGACAAGTTAAAATCAATAATTACTTAATGACTAAATGCTTAATTGCTTATTTACCATTGTTATTATTATTTTACATACTGCTGCTAGTGCCAGAGGTTGGAAAAAGAAGAGACAGAGGAAAGTATATCATAGTAGATGTGTGAGACATGGTTGTTCAAAGAAATCCTAAACAAAACTAACAGAGGGAATGTAACTGACCCTGAAAATCATAATCTAAAATCTAATTAGAACAGGTGAGGTTGGCACCAGGAAAGGAATAACAGCAGCAAAAGTGAATTACACTGCAGAGCTACCTAAGAACCTCTGCCACTGACCATAATATTTGTACTGTGCTAAGCCCAGAGAAAAAGAGTATCCCCACAGGGAGAGAGTAGAAAAAAGTGTAATATGCTCCAACTCAGTAAGTTTTAAAAAAAATCTCCTCGAAACTAAAATGTAATTTATTCTCTTCAGCACTGCTATCATTTCCACTCATGAACTCAAAGCCTGGCACAAGGGAAATGACTTCTCCTTAGTTTGCACAGCAAGCAGGTGGATCCTGTCCTGGGTGGAAAGACAGACTCGGGTTTAAGGGAAGGAAAGCAAGGCCAAGCTTTCAGCCATTTTGTGCAGCCATTTCCAATGCCCTCGGACGAGCTGATCGTGTCAGTGTCTCAAGGTCCCCAGAGACCGTAATCTTATGTGTTCAGAGAGGCTTTAGTTCATGCAAGGTCAGAGTAATTGTGCATGATTAATGGTTTATCTCTTCCTGAAAGCCTTACACAAAGGCTTCAAACCAAGTTAGCTGTAATTCCATACTCCTTACAGTCTGCTTAAAGGGGCAGCATCTTATTTCCTGTTGGTGGGGCCAAGCAGGTTGACTTTATCTATCAGAATTGGAAGTGAGCCATGTGGCCTTTAAAAGAAATTCCTCTCCCCCATTCAGATGCCAAGGAAATGTGAATACACTGAAAAAAAAAAAAAAGGAAAGGGGAAAAAAAGAAAGAAAAAAAAAGTCCAAAATCAGTCTAAAGTCTGAAAAGACATCTCTGTAACTGTCCCCAAACCTTTTGCTGTGAGATTCTTTGGTTTTCTACAGAAGTGCTGCCTATCACATTGCCAGCGCAGGACACATTAGAATCACCTTAGAATCTCATTTTTTTATTCTGCAGCCTTATTTTGGTACAAAAAGGATCATTTTTAATCAATTACAGCTTTGTGATCATGGGCAGCCAAATAAGCTGATTAAATTATTATTTGCAGATAGAGCTCACAGATAATTCCTTATGGATAGCTGCATATTTAGACCTTTTTTTTGTTTCCCAAAGCATTCAAGCACACAATTGCCCTGAATTCATTGTGCCTTTTGCTGGAGCCTTCAACTGCCTGTTTTCAGACCATGAAGCATTAGTGAGCTGCTCCTTCAGCTCCTTGGTGACACACAGGGTGTAATTGGGCACCTAAGTCATATGCTGTTGTTTCTGCCCTCTGAGTGGATGTGCAAAGCCCTTTATCCAAGAGAATAGTGAAGAGTTTTGTTCACATACCAAATCTTCCTTGCTCTCTAATATGATCAGATCAAACACCACATTCTCTGTGGTTTTACGCAAATCAAAATCCACACACATCAAGTTTGTTCCCTAACAGCAAATGACAGGGATCACAAACATGGATGAATACAAACAGCAGTTGGCAGTTCAAATATACTTTTGTCTTTTGTAAATGCAGTTCCCACCAGCAAAAGTTTTGATTTATCTGGGAATCTGAAATGTTATGTGAGAGGGAGGAGGAGGTGTCCAGTGTGGTTAGAAACTTCCGCACAGCAGTAATAGGAGTTGCCCAGAGCTCATGGAAAATGAGCCAGGAAGCCTCTGGAAAGGCAACACTGCCAGTCAAAGGTTGCTCACCACACTCTGCCAGTGTGTCAGGAATGTATTTATTTCACAAGGTGGAGGAGCTGAACTATGTCATCAGCTGCCTTGAACTAATGCCTTGAGTTTGAACTCAAGGCATCAGAACACCTTCCTACCCAGTAAGAATGGTCTGGCTGAACACTGCAACCAGAACAAAACTTGGATAAAAAAGAATCATGGCCTCAAATCTTTTGCTGTCAGAGGAAAGTTAATATTAGACACAGGACTGCAAAGCAGGCGATGCCAGCAAGCTGGGGAGATTGGCTTCTTGGAAAGGCTTCCCATGGGAAGCAAGGTAGAGTAAAGCTGGAATTTTCTGGACAGACTACACCAAGAGTACAGTGGCAAACTGACAGAAGGAAAATGGAATGCCTCTGTTCTTAACTAACTGAAATACTGAACGCTAACATGGAAATAGCAACACACAAGTAAGGGTTAATATCAAGGAAATGCATATGAAGAAGAGAAAAAAATCAGGGACAGAACTGCAAAACAAATTACACACACCACATATAAAAAACAGAAAGGAAAAAAATAAGAAAGTCATCAGTGCCTTCTTTACTTCAATATTTACTAAAAGATTAATGGTGACTCAACATAATTTTTCCTATCAAAAGAAAGACACAGTCCAGAACAAAGACAAAGCAGGTTAAATAACACTTCTGTCAGTACGGCCAAACTGGGGGGCTGTGTGCTAAATCCTCTTTCCCCAGACAGAAAAGGAAACATCATAAATTATCCAAGCTGTGGAACAGATTCTATGCATAGGGCTTGGATCACTACATGCCCATAGAGCCAGGAACTGGGATTGGCAGCAGGCCTTCTTCTGTAACAGGCTCCAGGAAGAGAATGACAAAAATTCTAGACTTCATAGAAGACACATTTGGGTCACCCTGAGATCACCACCTGAACTGGCCTGAACCAAAACACTGATCAGCCCAGCTCACTGAGCAGCAAGCAGTCAAGACTTTGGTCTGATAAGCAAGGTGTGGACTGAGGAGATTCACCAGGAACAGCAACTCAGGAATCCTGGACTGGCTTTCAAGTCCCCCATCAAAGCAGCCGGGAGGTTTGCATGTGACGGCACAGGACCTGCCAGCACCATGCAGGGTCACAGTGCAGCTTCTGCTCCAAACACAGCATTAGAGTTCAGCGTCACCAACAGGCACTGTCTGCTATGTGGTCACACCCACAACAAATCGGGACCCGCCATGTCACATTTCCCTGGGTCAATAGCTGTAAAGTCAGCATGTGATGCAGAACAGATTCAAAGAAGAAAATCACTGCTTGCATCTTCAGCACATATTTTCTGAAGCAGACCTGAAAATGTATCAGCTGGCCACCTTTTATTCTTTGCAGTACCGTGAAGAAAACAGGAGAGAAGCCTATCCATGCACTGCTATGAGCATTCCTTGGAACAGCAGCAAACAACCATGGCTTGGGATGCAATGTCCTTTCCAATATGGTAGCAATATATCTTTCCTATTTTTTATTTTTAACTGTTACAGTTACCAACCTTTTGAACAACTTCACAGTTGCCATGGAGGCTGGGTCTCAATTTCTTTTTCTTCTTGTCTCTTTGGGGTAAAGTAGATTTTCATGCCAGATTAAGCAAAGTGCTGCTCTTCTTTGATCTACAGTTCAGGCCATAGTCCTGACTGGAGAAGGGAAAAATAATTCACCAGGGTGCTCCTAACGTAACTACAGCCGAAAATACTAGGGTTTCCAAGGTTCTCCCTATTTCCTTTTCAGTAGGGACATCAAGAAATAAGTAACAAGTTTAATATGTTGAAATACATTTCTGGTTTGCTTTTCATTTTTTTCCCATTTGATTTCTTTCTCTACAAGTAGAACCTGAACAAATACCTTAGAAAAGCCTCAGCGTAAACCATCAGAAGGTGTATAAAATACTTCTAAGTTATTTAGTAACCACAGTATCCTAATCCTCAATGTCCTTTTTCCACTTTGTTCCTTCATACCACTCTTCAGCACAGACAAACTGTAGAATTTTTAAACAAATATTTCTGACACCATATCTAAGAACATCTCTAAAGAGGGGGGAATCTCTAGAAAGCTTAATCCAGTCTGATGCAGATGTCAAATGACAGACACATCCCCACATTCCTCAGTCCTTATACTTAGCTTCAAACTCCTGTTAATTAGCATTCAGCAACCTCTGTATCATTTTAAAACTGCAATAATAGTAACAGCTATAGCTGGAATGAAAACTTCCTCAGTTCAAATTTTAACTAAGTCAGGCAGAACAGTGAAGTTCTAAGATAACAACAGTAAAGTCATCTAAAGTCTAGCATGACAATGACATGTGCTTACTCGTGACAAAATTAACAGTAAAGTCTCAATAACTCAGAATATAAACAACACAAGGTGCTTAAGCAGCACTTAGCCTGGTGTTAATTATATCTCATAAGCTCTGTCTTTCAGCAGAAAAGTTTCCAAGAAATCACTCTTCAGTGGTATCAGAGAATTTGGAAACAGCTAGTTAGTACCTAACAGAAACAAAGGATTAAATTGTGCCTCAAAACATCCAACATAGGCTGCTGCAAAGCCATTCAACTAAATCCAGTGCTTTTTACAATCACTGCAAGGGGGACACTGATAGGGTTAGAAGGACAAAGCTGAGAAACAAAAGCTGTCATGGCTATGAGGGGCAAAAGAAGGGAAACTAGATCAGAAGCCAGGCCTTCTGTAGCCCTACAATTTCTTTTCTCCCGCTAGTTCTGCTCTTTATAGAGTTACAGACTTCCTTCTGTAGCCTGGCCTGCTTTCTAGCTCAGCCAAAACACATATTCCAAATATTTCAGTCCTTCCTGTGAAATAGCTCAGCTGTTGCTAGGCCTGAGGTAAACCCACCTCCTCTTCTCCCTTAAAATGATGTGATATTGGACACCAGAAAATTGATTTCAACCTGGCAGTTCGTTACTCTGAAAGTGGGAAGAGCGGTGCATCAACCCCCAACCCGCACCTACGTAACAGAAAACTGACCCAGTCTGGGACTCCACCTAGGACATCAGAAGGTTGTTTGGTTTTTTTTTTTTCTCTATTAGGATACTCAGTATGCAGTGCAAAATAATTCGTTAGCTAGGGTGTTCTGTACTTTTTTAATTAAAAGGAACAGTCGTGCAATGCCAAAAATTGACTTTTGGAGGGAATTTGAGTGATATGAATAACTGTTGCATTCAACTTATCTGAGCCTACAGACAAGTCATGCATAGAGTAAAGGACATCAGCAGATTTGGGGTTTTACCCCATTCCTGTATGCATTTAGTTGGGAGAACTCATCAACTTTCATAATGTTTTCAGCCCCTGAGCTCAGCTGTGCTACCTGGAAAGTGGAAGTGTGGAACAGCAGCAGCAAACAGGCTGGCTGGGCCCAGAGAGGGCTCATGTCTCCAGACATTCAGTCACACCTGTCTGAACATTGTCATTCACCCTTCCCTTCACAAGAGTGTTCCCACCTGCTCAGAGGTCTGATATCATCCTTCTTCCACAGGGCCAGCAGGATCATGAGGGTGTGCAGAATGCCTCAACCAGAAACAAAACGTTATTGCGCCTAAAATCATGGGAAAATAAATAAACTGAAAGAGTTGCATCAGCACCTGTGTTAGTAATAGCCTAGAAAAAATGAGGGGATTTTGAGATGTCTTTCCAGGAAGTTTCAGTGGTTTACTAAGTAGAAAACACCAGCACTCCAAATAAATTCTAACTATTTAACTTTAGATTCCTTCGATGTAGCGGTGTGGATTTTTATATTTGTTGATTGGTTCCAAATGGTTTGTTCTGTTCACCCTTTTGGTTTCTGTGTACTTGGTTGCTCCCTGTTCTGCCCCAGCAACCCAATGTATCTTTTCATGTCTCCCTGACAACCCGATGTATCCTTTTCGCTGCTCCCCTCTCTGGTGAGCTGCCTGTCACTCAGAAACCCGACCCAGCTTCTAGAAAGTCCTGGGAAGGATGTCGAGTGATAGGCTGCAGCCAGAGAGATCCCCCTCCTCCCCAAGGGAGTTGGCTCCTGAGGGTGATCCTCACTCCCTGAGCCACTCCCCGATGTATCCCTATTGGCCTTTCCCTCGTTCACTCCCCTTTCCCCTCCCTTGTTTAAAAGTCTGTGTTGGGCTAAGTTCTTGGCTCCAGTTGGGCTGTAGCTGCAGGGTGAGGAGGTCCCACGTCAGGTCCTCCAGTAAACTTGTTTGCTTCCCCCCGTTGGAGTCTCCTCATTTCCTTACCGTTGTCAACGCCCACCTAGTGCCTCCCTGTGGATCGGGTCCGGTGATCCTGGAGACTCACTGTGTCGGCTATGCCTAGTCGCAGGAGAGCTGAACTGGTAATGCTGCACAGTGCCAGGGCTAGCCTGGCAGTGGGAGAAGAGGTTCTCCAGAGGCACCTTAGCATACAGTTCCACTCAAATCCAAACTCCTCCTATTTCCCTAGGTATTAAAATAGGACAGGTTGCACCTACTGAGCAAAGTAGTTAGTCCCTTATATCTGATGATATTCTCCAAGGGGATGGAACACGGGCATGCACCACACAGGTCATGCTTTGACAGTTGTGACTTTGATGGGACACCAAACACTGCACAGACAGATTTTTGCTTTGCATAAATGTACGGTATAGAAAGGAACTGGTTAACAAGAACACAGGAAACTCCTTACAAATTGGTAGTGATGGCAATTTCCTGCAATAACTTAGAAGATTTTCACTTGCTTGGTTGGGTTGGTAACTCATATCCTTAGGTTGAAATTCAAGAACCTCAAGTCTTGATACACAATCCAATGATTAATAATATAGACGGTGTGTACAAGAATGTGGAATATACAGGACCAAATTCATAGTATACCTACATTAGATTTAATATGAGTGCCTTTCAGATAGGTTTTGCTTCCAATATACTTTTGGAAGGTTTGTTATTGGAGAAGAGGCTTAAAAAACTGGCTATTCAAGAAAAGCTACCGCTATAGTCAATGAGAGTTATGTCCAACTGCAAAAAAAGAGCTGAGCAATTCAGAATTCAGGGATTCAGAATGGGATTTTCAACATCACTCAAATGATACAGGACTATGGAATGATTTTTGTAGGCAGAGAGAGCATTTCAGCATCCTGCTCATATCAGCTTTCTTGAGAAGGTATTAAATTATCGATTTTCTGTTTGTAAATTTGCCTAATCCTAAACAAAGTAAGCACTTTCAAAAGTTCTAATGTGAGCCTTTAGCTGCATGGGTAAGTCCTGTGTGGTTATCAGGAAGCACAGTACTGGTTTTCAAAAGAACAAACTACACTGACCACATGTCAAGTGCTGAGCTCTTCTGAAAATTCAGGCATTTGATTTTGTTGTCAAAATCTAAAACTGACAAACTGCAAACATTTTTCAAGCAAAGATGTGAATATCTGTCTCTGACCTCTGCCAAAGTCCATATATTATTGACTGAAATCAGAGGAGGGGTTAAAAAAAGGGCATATGGATTAATGCATTCTTTAATTTTCTTGGTCTTTACAAGAACAGCTTTACTTGATTTTTCACAACAGAGATGCTTCTGTGTTTAAGGACAGAATAGTGGCTAGAATATAGTACAGCAGAGGAAAACAGCAGGAGAACGGGGCAGGAAAACATCCTGAAATCACTGTTGTGAACCAGACGCTTCCACCTCACAGCCTGACACGAACCACACGGTTTGATGGCCAAAGGGCAGCATGTCATGCTTTAGTGTTACATTTTTCTCCCCCATGGCAGTGAGTTGCATTACAATCTGTAAAGTAGTAAACCCACAGAGACTATTATAAATAGTCATGGAATGCCCTGGAGCGACTGCAGCAGAGCTGGAACTGTGCCTTCTGAGCCCCTCAAGGAATTTCAGCTGCGGCTTAACTGTAGGGACATCATTTATCCTATCAGCTGAATATCTAGTAGACAGGTAGATGTGGGCCTTCACACAAGATGTGACAAGGTGTACAGTTGCTTCAGTGAATCCATGTTTGCTGGGATGAGGCTTTAAAGGCCTTCAGTTCCTGAAAACAGTAGTCATCTCTGTGCCATCTCCTCTCTCCCAGTCTTTCTTCCACAGAGAATCATCCCCTTGTCCAAGGCAATAGCTGAGGCCCAGCTTAAGAGATCTCTTGGAAAACAAGCCTAACTCAGCACTTCTTCCCTGCCTCACTGATACGGTTCCTCACACGGACCCCACTGAAAATGTCCCCAGCCCTTCATGAGCAATCAAGATACACTAACAGTGTCTCTTTTGCTCCACAGACAATGGCTTAGGGAGGTGCCACCAGCACCGCCACGCACCTGCAGCAAAACACTGCAGCAGATCACAGGCACTGCTTCCCTCTGGAACCCTCTAACACAGAGCTGGGCCTCAAACTCCTTCCAGATGCATGTGGAAATGTCACTTGTCCAATTGGGTGCCAGGAGTAAAACATAACCTTCAGTTCTGCCCTGCCCACAGGCCCTACTCCTGCTCTTTCAAAAGTTCTACCAAGGTGGCTTGAGGCACTTTCCATCCACTGGTTAAGGTACAGGAATATACATCTCCTTTGGGAAGCCCTCTTATTTCCCTTCCCCCTGCATTACCCATTTTTGTTTCTATCACACACTGCAGTTTACAAAAGCTGCACAAGGTTAGAGTTCTCTCACCACTGGTTTTTGTGTCACCAAGCTTCTTGTCCTGCAGGATCAGCCTAGAAACTCCTCCCAAGGCTTTCCTGGCTTTGTGGGCAGTAATGGCTATTCACCACTGGGGAAAAGCAGGAACTGAGAACATTCCCAGCATCTAAATATTATCTCATATTCTCACAAAAGTGGGGCTGAGATTGACCACAGGGTTTTTTTTCCCCCAGAAGTCCATTCGGCTCTTACTTGTATTATTTACTGCCCAAACTTGTGTGATTTTATGCTCTGCTGTACTCAAGAGTTCAGAGAACTTATTCATGTGCCAGGTTTGTTATGAGACCTCAGGCTGTAGCTTCAGGCAGCCCAACTTTCATCAAGTTTCTGCCTCACCTGCAGTGTGGAAAGAGTAGTGCATGCCCTACCTGCATCCAGAAAGGACAGTGCAGGACCCTGCTGCTCTGGCCCCACAGTGTGCCTTGCAGAGCAGGAATTCCTCCTCAGTTGCATAACTCACAGGTAAGTTCTGTGGTGCCAGTCCGGTGCTGGAATGACACAGCAGCAGACTGGGCTGTGCTATGTCTCCTCCCTGAAGGAAATGAAGAGAACAGCTTGTCCCTGTCCCTTTCAGGAGCACATAACTGAGATAGCTCCTCTCCCTGTCCCGACCCAGAGGTAGACTTGGGCAGGTTTGCAGCGCAGTGCCTTTGGCTCCTGCCCCAGCTCAGTAGGGACACAGCAGCTGTGTGAGCCCACAGCTATCACGGGCCAGGGCTGGTGCCTGTGCACATTCTGAAGTGCGGCAGCAGTTAATTCCTTACAGCTTGCACTGCTGAGCTCTCACCGGGGCAGACACTTGGGCGCCCCGGTACAGTTAAAGATCACAGGCCTTGATAACCTGGCTCTTTGATTTACGACAGCCCAGACCTTAGTGATCACCTAATGAGGGGAACCTGGAGTGTCAACCTGTTTATTAAATACCCAGAACCAGCTGTAGACCCAGCCAAGGAAATAACTTAATCATATTTCTCATTTATTTTGTGTATCCCTCTCACTCCCTGGCTCTCCACATTCTCTCCTTCGTTCTGCCTGGCTCCCTCTTTTAATCTCAGAAGGGGAGGGATTTCGGACAGGTCATTTACGGAGACTGTCAGGGAGCCAAAATGTTTGCGATTTCCTACTGATTTCTTAGGTGTTTAGAAGTTAATAATATTCAGCACCTCATGATTCTTTCCTAGATGTCAAACAAAGACATGAAAGGCAGGCAACCCAAGAGGAAAGGAGGGGGAAGGAGAGAAAGGGATGGAGCAAGAGAGGCAGTAGAACAACTTTCCCTTTCCCCACAGTTTTAAAGAAAGCTGCATCCAAGAAAAATCCAGCCATAGTATACTAACACAAAAAAGGAAGCACATTAGAGTCATGAAAAGATATTTCTATTGCTTTAGTCAGGCAAAAATTTCTTTGCTCTTCTTTGTAGCACCCTGAGCAATACAAACTTACATCCAAAAGGCAAAGATTCAACCTGTAAAACTATATTTATGAATTTTCTCTTCAATCCTGTTTAGGGCTCATACTTTCCCAATCCGTTCAAGTATTTGGGGTTGTTATGTTGGGNACACTTTAGAAGAAACTTATGAAAAACAGGAGTAATTAAAAACAAACCAAAAAAATCACAAAAATCCATCAACTGTATCCATCCACCTGATAGGACACAACTCAGAATCCAGAGGAAAAAAAGGTATCCAATGTTGTCATGATATCAGATGTCACACAAATAATCTGGATAACTCAGACACAGACCTAGGGCACAGAGTAAGTGCCGTTCTGTCTACATTGTCCTATTATTGTGAAGTTTATAATCATTAACACCTTAATAAAACTCAGCTATCACCAATTTTTTTCATTTCTCTTTGACCACAACAGATCACTTTCTTGAAATCATCAGAATTTTAATCAAGAAAGTACATCTCTTGTCCATGAGCACAGCTTCTGCTCCCTCACAAGATGAAGCTGGCCCCAGCAACTGTGAATCTGCCTCTGAATAAGCCCATCTCCCACATCTGGAAAGATAAACCTGAAAATCTGAGGCAATAAACACCCATCTTTATAAATACTTTGGTGAAACTTAAATATGCAGAAAGCTCTCAGATGCCTTCTCTGATCCACACAGGACAATGAATCAGGCCATATCTATCACTTCTGCTGTATACACAAAGGATGAGGAAGCTGATACAGACCATCAGGAAAATCCAATATTTAGTGCTTTTAAACAATAGTTCCCCCATTTTACTCCATCCCAACCAACAGTGTGATATTTGAATTGTAATCAGGACTGTTTTGAGAGCTGGAGCACATTTGTGTATCCCAGCCCTGAGTTCAGGAGGGCTGCAATACTGCAGAGGCAGGTCCACAACCAAGACAAGCAGTCAGAGGCCAGGGCCATCTGCCTGGGGGAAAGGCAATACCTGCCTCTCTTACCATCTGAGAGGACAAAAGGAGAGGGCTATGGGATGACACAGCTTTTGAATTGCAAATGTCAGAAAAGTATCTTCACTTCTGGCCCAGCAACAATCAGATAGGAGCCTGAGGTCTGGGCTCACCGCACAGGACCTTGTTCCTGTTCATGCCTTTGCTTCCATCAGAAACTAGGACAGCAGGAGCTGGCTCTTCAGGATAGGAGAAAGGGGCCTGAATAGCACCTTCTTATTGAGTAGAATTAGGATGCTTCTAATAGTGCCTTCCAGAGCCTTCAAGCAAAAACCTTCCCCATGTTCTTTCACAGTCACCAGGTGAGGTCACAGACTGAGTTCTGCATTGTCCTCCGTGGGTGAACTAACAGGGAAAGGGAAAAGAGCCCACATGATTCCTGTTAGCAGCTGCAGAAGAAACAAACCTCCTGATGTTCCAATCCTTCAAGTCTCCAAGGAACCAGGATTATCAGAAGTTGCCTCATCCTTCCAGATTCAAAGTTTGCAGAATTAGCCTAAGACATCAAGTGGTGCTATTTACAGAGGCTCCATCTTGATGGGATGATTTTCAAAGGTATCAGACATCTGTTCTGAGCTGAACAATTGCAATTCCAGCCCCTGGTATTTCAGTGTTGTCCCTTCACCTGTCCTGAGGCAGCACTCACCTCAGCATGTACCTCTGTCTCCTTGTGCTCCCTCCCAGGCCTTCCCATCACACCATAAACTGGCTTTTGCAACCCAAAAGAGGAACTCAGCCAGGCGTCTTTTAAGAGCCAAAGATTGACAGGTTTAGAAATTCAATCCCCTGCCTACTGTCACAAATGAGTGCTTCAAGCTACCAAGTTTATGCACCCTCTAGACTACACAAGAATATGCCTAAAGCTTCCCCACATCTTCTGACTTGCACTGGCCAACAGAGCCCATAAGGGCAGCCCAGAGTGCGCTTTCTCTGGTGCTTTATCCAGCCTGCTTGGAAATGATGAGGAAATGCTTGGGGTTGCTGCAAACTGGCCCAATTTTTAGCTTCAGAAACCTTAATGCTTTGCTTGGTTTCCTTTTATCTGCCTCTTTATCTGTTTAAATTTAGCCTGGTTCCTCTCTGCTGTTTCTGAAGTCCGAGCCAATGTCTGTTACCCAGTAGCCAAGGGGGATCTTACTCCACCACTTTCCTTCTTCCTTCAGCTCTGCTCATTCTCTCACAGGAGCTGAGGCTCTCTTGACCCAAAACCATGATCCTGCTGGCAGCAGAGGTAAGATGTCTTCAAGGCATGACATCAAAAAGTACTGCAGAAAATAGAAGCAAATCCTAAAGGCTGTCTGTGTCTATATAACATATTTATTTAATTGATATGCTCTCAGCTTTCCTTAATAGAAATTGTCAGAAGCATTCAACAGATGAGAGTTCTGCCAGTCTCTTGCTATTCACTGAGTCTCCCAGAGCAGGCAGGTAGCAGATGCGGATGGGAAGAAATTGCTAACTGCCCTTATTGTGTGGAAATGAGCCTGCAAGCACTTGCAAGGAGGAGCATTTCAAGGCTCCACTGAGAAATAATAGTATGGATTTTGCAGCAATCCGCTAAAGAGGGTAACAGGAGCAAAACAGGTCTGTGATGAGAAGAAACTTGAAATGAAAAGAATGTACCCAGTGGCTGCTGGCATGAGGAGCAAGGCCTGGGGGTGGCTCTCTAGCTGGGGATATGGGAGGGGGACACACACGGACACAAAGGAAATGTTTTCCTTCCCTCTGAAGACCCTGCAGCCAACATGACTGGCAGCTGTCACTGTCTGCTGTGCTCTCTTTCACTCAGATGCTCTGGATGGCGTGGAAAAGAGCAGGATGTGTAGGGAAGCCACTGCAGGGAGCTGCCTCGGCCTCTCTGCTCTCAGCCCCCGGGCAGGCAGGACACGCCTGCAGCACCCCGAGCTGTCGGGACCGCTGTCCTGTCACTGGATAGTTACGGCTCAGCACAGGGCTGTCACATTTTCCATGGCTCCAGAGGGGCAGCAGACATGTGCCTTCTCTCCTCCCTGCCCTTGCACACTGCCCTGACTGCTTCTGACCGTGCTGTAGGCCAAGGGAGCTTTGAGGCTACTCTGCCCATGCTGTCCCCCCTCACAGACACTCCTCAGGGGAGGAGACCAACCTAAATCTTACCCACATCCATTTCTGTTTAAAGCAAGCTCTTGTCACCACTTCCCTGCACCGTGGAATATTCTGTGCAGCATGATCTTGGACCACTGTCATGTTTTAATTCTTCAGCTGCCCTATCAGAAGAAAGGATTTTCCAGACTAGGTGAGGATCTGTTGTAATAGTTCTCTAGCAATCAGATCTAAGATAGCCGTGCCACAGGGGTAGGACAAAGAACTGATCCTTTACAACTGAACAGGAAGAATATCTGTTAAAAATCTTACTTTCTCTTCCCCGTCTGCCAGGCAGAAGAGCAAATGCATTCTCTTGTTAACATCCTTTCAGAACAGGAGAAAAGCCTTCAGGGCCAGCTGCAACTGTGATGGCAACAGCAATGGGGGAGAAGAATTTCAGTGGTTTGGATGCTTGCATGACTTGCAGTGGTGGTGCTGGTGCTTTCCTTGCTGCACAGTAAATCCAGCCATCGTCTGATGGTAAAAAAGTTCCTCACCCAGTAGCACAGACCTGGAGCTTCTTAAAGAGCTTTAAAAGCATGAGGCACATTATCCTTTGTCCTCAGAGCCTTCAGTTACAAGCAAAGACAAGGAGTATCTTGCACAAATTACTTCAGCTACTCTGGCATGGAAGTCCATTTGGGCCGGATGTTTACCCATTTCTCCTTTCCATTACTCCATTAAGTGATGCTCCCTTTTCTCTTTCACCCCAAACACCTTGTTTGCTTTGCTTTTCTCCATTTTTCTCTGTTGAACATCTTGCCCTCACTGCTAAATACCCCGTACTTCAAGGGGTAAAACTGGAATCCCATTTTCCTCTGTCACATTTGGTTTTGCTATTGCATAACAAAAGTGAAGCATATGTAGAGCACACTGGATGTCTAGCAGGCCAATAGTTTCACTGTAGCAACTCCCTTCTGTTTACTTAATTTTGGCAGGGCAGCATTTTCAGAAATACACACAACACTCTGACCTTCAGTAAAACTGAGCTGGGCTTCAAGGTAATATGTGCTCTCCTAAAGATCATCTCCACAAAGCCATACAGGCAGCTTGAGACTCAGATCTTGGACCAACCTTCTTATGTCTTCTAGTCAGTCACTTTGAAGTCAAGAGGAGACAGGTTTAACTCATTTGGTGCTTTTGTAGAGATCACCAGGCATTTCAGATATCTACACAGCTCTGTAAATCTGGCCCCCAGGCACAGACCCTCCAAAAAGGCATTTAAAGCTTCCAGCCCTCACTGCCTCCAGTGGAAGATCGGCACCTTAATACATTTGTAAATCCAGTGCTCACACCTAAATCACCTTTAAAAATGGTACACGGTGAAAGTCAATACCGCAGCGAGCCTCCCAGGGCAGAGGTCCCTAAGCTGCTAAATCCCCCCCAACCCGGCCCTGCCTGGGTGCCAAGATCCCGCGGAGCCCGGCCACATTAGCAAGATACTGCATTCCCCCCTAACAAGCCCCACCTGCTGAAGACTCGCCCTGAGGCTCCTGTGTCACTTAGGTGCTTTTAAAATGTTGTCCTTCAACTAAATCCAGCTCCCAAATCAGTCTTATGAGAATTCTGCCCCCTTGGCTTCACTTCTCAAACATTTGTGTGGCTGGAATTCACTCACACAAACATTGGACTTGTTTTTCTCCTGCATGTCCATGCATAAATCAAGGTATTTGCCCATGAAACTCTTCCTCAACCAACTTGTTTGTGAAAACACAATTACTTGGGGGCGTCCCAACAAGCAAAAATTCAATGCAAGCTTGCTAGGAGGCTAATAAATTTGACTCATTTCAGTCTTTCTCCCTCAGCCAGGAAGGAACCCAGCTATTTTTAAATCTGGATTCATGTGTGTAGCCAAATACAATGTTCTTTCTTATGTGAGAGAGAACAGGAAAAGATTTAAATGTCCTAACATTTCCTAGGCCAGCTTATCTCTCTGTCACTCTCCCCAAGAAAAGCCCACTGTCTGCCTTATCTGTTTAGACTAATTTTTTCTTGTTAGGCCAGAGTTGTCTTTCATTATGTGTTTGCACAAAGCCTGGTACAATGAGACCAGACCCCTCTGGATACTGCTGTTGTTGGAATAATAAGCCTATGCTGGGAGTGTATAAAGCAACAAGATCCCTGTCTCCCAAAGGGATGAGTATGCAGGTCTTGGTCCAGAAAGAAAATTAAAATGTCAAAAATAAACAAAACCAAAATTGAGAAGGTTTTTCAGAGATGGAGAGGTTAAGTGCATACACATCTGATTTCCTTGGCCCCCAGCATAGTAGCTGTCTTTACTCTGTGGCCTTGTTCCCATACTTAGGGGTAAACAAGTAGTTTTGTACTTTTTTGGATTGGGGCCCACAGTCTGGCAGAGTGATAACCACCAAAGCTGATGGATGCAGAATGAATGCCGAGACATTAAGGCAGCCAGACATAAGCTTTTCAAAACACATCATTATTAAACAGAGGTGTGGGTGGGAGGAGATTTCAGATCAGAAAGACACACCCAAGGTTACCACATTGTGTTCTAATTTTAACACTTCTTATGACCCAGCAGTAGTACCTCTCTGGCTTCTGATCATAATATCTCCAAATCCAGGAAGCCATTATGATTCTCCAGGGTCAAAGGTTGCTTGCATTGTAATTCACTTCCTCCCTTGGAGGTTAATTTTGGAAATATTTCTAATTGCCATTGTATGTGACATCGTCTTTCAGATAACCATGGAATGAGTTTTCTATTTATTGGCTATGACTCAAGTATCCAAAACAAAAAGAAAAAGCAACCCTGTAATTTCTTTGGAACAGTGATTTAAGAGTGACACAGACTTCACAGAGGCTGTTCCACAGTCCCAGTTCTCAGCTCTAGGACTGAGAGGTGGTGGTGCCTCCCATACCCAGGGAGTGAGGACTATACAATGGACACACAGTCAGTGTGTTGGAACAGCTTTCCAGGCATGCAAGGCCTGTGGTGTAATTAGTGAATGTTCTCTTCTCAGCAGCTCTGAGCAGCACTCATGGCTATCTGGTGTTTAGTTCTCCTTCTGGCCCTTAATGAGGGTATGTACCTAATGAGTGTATCTGCACATCTACATAGGCTCCTCTCCCCAAACAAATCCCCTGATTGTTCTGTGCCCCTACCTCCTCCCCATCTTACTTTCCATCTGAAAGTAGGAGTTCTCCTCTGAACTCTTACCTCTTCTCAATATCAGTCTGACCACAAGCCCCCTTCCATTTCATTCTTACCTGTAAAGACCTTCCAGCAGCACCTGCTCACACTGTCACAATCCCTAAGGTGATTGATGCTGCTCAAGTGGAAAACGGAAGAGAGAGAATATGTTCTCCAAACAAAATGCATCAGAAATTTAATAGGTTTTGTCTAAGCCCACACTGGTGTTTAATTGCTTATTTCCCCCTGATTTCCTGCACCAGCAACTTGACAGTTTTGCTACTGGTCTTTATTGTTCAGTGGCGCCACAAAAGTTTGACTGCACCATACGGTGAGCACTGTGCAAACACCTAAAACACACTGGGACCAGTGGGTGCTATTACAATTGTTACATGTAAAGACAAGTCAGGATATAATACATTTGAGCAAGAATAAGGAAATAAAAAGTGGATTATTACAAGGTTATTTTTTTGTTCCACCGCTAGTCAAGAATTAATGATTTGGTCAGAGAAAATGCTTCAATCTCTGCAAGCATTCAAGTGCAATGGACTAAATCTTTCCAGACCAAAAACTAAAAGTAAATCGCCTTTTTGGATTAACAGCTCCCAGCATGCCAACCCCAGTGGTCCACCGAGTCGTGCATTTGGTGTGGAGGAGGACTGTCTGTAAAGGAATTGAAACACTTCCAGCCTTGCTGACACCGTGAACCAAAGGCTGGGGGTGGGGTGTGGAGGAAGTGTTAGAAGTTAGAGTCTGCTGGAGAAAGTGTGAACAAGCCAATTAAATCCCAACACTTCTGGACAAAGAGGTCTCTTAGGAAGAAAGAGATTAGCACCTCCTATTCATCAGGACCAGCAGCTTTCTTCGGGCTGTAGAATTGCCTTGCCCATCTCAAGTGGCCATCAGAGGACCAAGGGCCCTGCTGTCATCTGGGGCAGGTGTGCTCACCCTCTCCCAGCAGGACGGGGTCCTCTCATGTATCTTGCCTTTTGCTTGAGAGTGCATAAAGAAACACAGTTGTTGAAATCACTGTCACACTGTCACTGTGGCTTTATCAACTACCCGCAAGCTTGTATTAACAATGCCTGGTACCTTCACCAACAGTTCAGCCACCTTCATCCACCTTACTTCAAAGCCTAGTGTTGTGGTGCTTCAGGAGTGCGTCTCCTCTATTCACCCGGGCTAGCCCTGGCATTGTGTCAAATATGGCCCTAATCTACGGGTAGACTGAGCAGATCCTGTGGGTTCAAAGAACCGCAAACCCACTTCTCAGAGTGGCACGAGATGTGCGTCAATGATGGCAAAGAGAAAGGAGGACTCTGACTGGGGGTGCAACACAAGTTTATTGGAGATCCAGCAAATACCTCCTCACCGTGGAGCCTCTGCCCAGACAGAACCAGGAGCTCTTCCTTACACTAACTTTTAAACCAGGGAGGGGAAAGGGGTGTGGACAAGGGAAACACCGATGGGGACACACCAGGGAGTGGCCCAGGGAATGAGGGACACCCTCAGGTGCTAACTCCCTTGGGGACGAGGGGAATCCCTCTGGCCACAGCCTATCACTCAACACCCTCCCCAGAGCTTTCCAGAAGCTGGGTTGGGCCCCAGAGTGACAGGCAGCTCACCAGAGGGGAGAATTAGGGAAAGGATACATTGGGTTGCTATGAGATCAGGGGAGGGATACATTGGGTTGCCAGGGGAAAACAGGGTGTAACCACGAATACAGAAACCGAGGGGGTGAAAGGAACAAACCATTCTTAAACAAATGAATTAACAAGACAAAACCACGCTGCTACAGCCTAGGATCCATACAACAAAAGGGACAGCCACAAGCACCTGAAGTATTCAAACCAAGCTGGACCTGGGCATTGGTCCTGGCCCACTACAGATCCAGAGACAGTTTGAAGCTTGGTCAAAATTCACTATGATTTGTACATTAAGACTGTGCTGGATCTAAAACTCCAGAAGGACCTGCAAGTTGGGCATTTAAAGGTCCCAGTTTAAAAACAAAATCATGGGAGTCATCCAGTCATGGCACTGGATGGAGTATTCCTGGACAGCAAAAACATGCAAACCAAGCCACATAAAATTTCTCAGTTGGGACATTATAAATGAGGCACCCGAAGTACTGGGAACTGCTGAGCTCTTGGATATGCTTCACTTAAAGTCACACTTTATTCCAAGAGGACAATTCCCAGTATCGTACACCTGACAGCACCCTGTTGTTCACCACTACAGTCTTTTATAAGCTGGCACTTTCCACTTGTTTATATAATGGCACTTGCAAATGTAGCCCCAGGTTTGAGGAGATTCAGTAAAACCAGAGCTCCAAGAGGAACAATTCCTTGTTTACCCAACTAAAGAAAGCCAACAGAACATGAACAGATGATGCTGTTATAACAAAAGAAAATACATACTTTTAAGTAGAGAGTAAGGTGAAAAACATGGCCTTTTGAGACTTCCTGCTCCTCCCTTCTCTGCCTTTTGATTTCACAGTGGCCTTAGGCTGCCTAATGCCACCAATATGGAAAACATTTTAAAGGACCTTTTCCTTTCATTCATTATTTGCCACTGAATGTGCACATGCCCTAAACAGTCATTACCCAGACGAGATTGTGTAAATGAAAATCCAAAATTCACACATAGGTAAACTGATGCACCTTAAAAACAAGTGCGCTTTCATTTGGTTCAGCTCAATGACCAGAAACTGTAAATTATCTCGAGGTGCTCCAGATGCTATATAGCTCTGCTTGTGACAGGAGATGTGAGTTAAATTTTTGATTTAGGTCTCCAGGGAATTTTCTACACCTCGAATTAAAAGGGCATGTACCATTCGACTGTTTCCTTGAACTCCTCCACACCTAATTCCCCTGCTCTTGACATAATGCCAGAGAAAGCACAAGGAGCTGCGTTATTAATTTGAGTAGTCAGGAGGAAGCAAGAAGCCCAAGCTACTAACGAGAGCTGCGTGAATGCTCGACATTCTCTCTGGCTTTCCAACCCATGAACTCATTTTGCCTGTGCTCATGGTTCCTTTGGGGTTCACTTTCCATGAGCACTCCAGCCGACCAATTTCTTGGCAGGAAAAATCTCAGAAGCAGCCAAATTCTAAAGAAACATTTAGAGAACACTTGTGGAAAAGGAATTTTCAGGTTGTCAAACTCCACTTTTATCCCAGAAAACAGGTCCTCAGTGCTGCTATATGTGTTCATCTAATAGGGTGCAGAGAAGATGCCAAATGGTCAACCTGCCCAACAAAGACCAAATTAGTTCACTTCTGAACACTGAGAATTCACACCTAGATGCTCATAATCTGCCAACATTTTTCCTACCAACTATTAAAAATACCATGTTCTGGAAGACCAGAAGCTATTTACAAAGAGGAGACCTTTTTTATTGGAAAAATCTCATCCTTAACCAGAGCTCCATTCACAAACACAAAATCTTTCCCCTTCATTCCTGACTGTGATGTTTTCCAGCTGGAATGACACATTGCTTATACTTAAAATACTTACATTTTTGCTCTGTAATGTAGGCTCAGACCTAATTTTCACTTTTAATCTGCTATACCATCTCTAAATTCTATGTATTTAGAGATGTATTTGGTGTATAAATGTATTTGGTGACAAAGAACAGAGGATCTTTTCTCTAGAACCACAGAGACTTTCTGAAGTGGTTGGGATGATATTGAACAAACTTAGAGTAGGAGCAATCCTGCTTCCCTATACAGCTGCTCTTGGTTCACCACGAGAAGTACCTTAACTGCAGATAAATTCAGTGACTTTAGGCAATGAAGCAGATACATTTTTCACAGCCAAGCTGAGAAGTTCTTTCAACATCTATTTGGAAGTTCTCTGAAGTTAAAAATTATTCTTCCATTAAATCCACAGACAGTGGATTAGTTGAATGCAAAGAAAGGGATGAAGGTGTCCTTCAGTAAGTACACAACTCCCATAAAGTCACTCCTTGTCTTTCAGTTGAACCAATGGCCTCAGATCAGAGATCATGAAGGAAAAATGGGTTAGTTTAGTTCAGCATTTTGATTCAAAACCTTCAAAGTCTTTCTCTTTAGAACGTATGTTCACTGGTCAAATTGTATTTAGGCCCTTTCCCTTCTCTTCCCACATTTAATCACAACATTACTAATGAAAACAAAAAAAGAAACTCTAGCTGGGCCTTACATGATTTAGGTACCAAGTAAACAGTACTTAACAGTTCTAATTGAAGGTCAGTAAATCCCCAAGAGATTAAATGAATCCTGTAGTGAGATGCGTAAATCTCACTGCCTTTTATGGCAACCCAGCCAAGACCCTGTGCTGGGTTGTGCAAGACTTAATAAATGTGGTATGCATTTAATCAAAACCATTTTGCCACCAAAGGGGCAGTGGGTGTAAATCATGATTACTCTTGGCACAAACCACTGGCACAAAGAGGCCCAGCAATGCCAAACATCACTGGGCTGACTCCCCGCGCCTACTCAGCTGTCTGGCACCACGCGTGCATATGAGCGCCTGCTTGCTGCTCTGCAGGGGAAATCCAGATGGGGAAAATAAAACACAGCAAAGGATACTGAATGCATAAGCGTTGTGCTTCTCTCCAGCTCACTCTCCGCTTGCCCTCTGCCAGCTCTCACCCCAGTTTAGTAACTATTAATAAGCTAAAGCATGGAGCTTTGGCAATGGCCTGGCTCTTTGCAGCTAAACCTTGTAGATTTAATAATCCCATCATAGTTTATGTTCCCAATTGTATTTCAAGGTTTAATAACTGGTGCACCAAGAAACTCTGGAAAGTTTTTGAGAAGTTGGTTTCTTTTAACCAGTCAGGAATTTGGAATGGACAAAGAAAGAGTGAACCAGTGATGCTGATGATCTTAAAAGTTTTTTCCAATCTAAAAATTTCCATGATTCTATTGCTTATGATGGTCATCACCCAGAAACTTTTACCCATTCCTAGATAAGCTACCAAAATAGTAGTAGTATGGGACAAGGACACTGGATTTCTCAAGAGAGTAATAATGTATTTAAAAATAAGTGAAGACAAAAAATGGATGCTCAGCTCCAGCACAGTATTTCAAAACAGATACAAAATAGATCCCAAAAATAGATTTTTGTAGAACAGATCTACAAAATAGGATAATGAGAGTTACTAGAAAAGAGAAAGTCATGATGATGCCAAGCAGCAGGAAACAAGCAAGAGTACCCGAAGTCAGAGACTGAACTGTTGGAAAAGATGGAAACCTCTTTGTATTCAAAAAACAAAATTGAAAAGATAGAAAAGATCTAGTAATTTTACTATGAAAACATTTGGGGTTCATAAAGAACATTAAACTCCTAATTCAGCTGTAATCTCAAAATCTTTCAGTACTTTAGTTTCCCAAGGGCCTGATCTCTGTATCTCTTCTAGCAACAGATCTTTTTCATGGCAAAGCAGGTGAGATAAAAGTTGCTTACCTTGCTGTTCCAAGTATTAATTTTAAGCATTAGTTCTGAGCACTGTCAAACTGGGGTTTTGGATGCATCTGATGAGTTGTTTTTGAAAGTAATTCAATGGTTCTCTCCACTGACACACAACTGTAATACAGTAGCTGATTTACACTGGTAGCTTACTGTAAACCAGGAATAAAGGGGTTCTCCAGCACCACAGTTGGTGGATTGGAACAATGGTCTTCTTTTGCCACCACCAGCAAGTAGCTGAAAACACTCAAGTTTCCCTCATGTCCCTGCTTTCATGATTTTCCTTGCCACTTGCCTCGTTCTGCCACCTCCTCTTTCTTTCACCTTGCAAAGCTCATTCATTTCCTTCCTGTTCCCCCTCTCTTTTTTATTCCCTCTTCTAAGATATTTTCATATTTTTCCTCATATTTTGCCTCATGCTTCTCTTACTTCCCATTCTTCCACATTGCAGTTTTTTCTTTCTTCCTCCTCTCCCTCTCCTTCTCTCTCCCCTTTTCCCACTATCTTACTTTTCCCTTATACCATCTTTTTCTCTCTTCTCCTCCCCCAGTGTGCCTGGAGCTTGAGCAGAGAGTCAGCTGGAGCCTTAATTGCTGCTCCCCTGCCTGACATCCATTGGAGATGACATTTCCTGAGCACAGAGCTGCAGACGTCCTTTTGCATATTCCCTCTGTCTGAGCATATCAGGAGAGATGTCACAAACAGAAAGCTGGAAGCCTTTGCAGAAGCAGGGAGCCATGGAGATCACTGAAGCCAGCAGGAAACATTGGAGAGGTTGGTAAACCTTGCTTCCACAACGGGTTCTTCCAACGCTTTCTGCACTGTTGGTCTCAGGCTCAGAGCATTTACAGGAACTGACATATCCAAAGTTGCACAGCAATGTTACACCAGTGTTTTTAAGCAAAACAAATGTTTGTGTTCGACTCCATTACAGCTTCGTGGCTCCCTGTGGGAGGGTGACTTTCCAGTAATTGAGCAAAGATGGTATTTCATAGCATAAGGGACACTAAGTACTTGCACTATTTTAGACCTGATCTTTGACTGCAAAAAGGAGCTGCTCACAACACAGGGAAAGGAACAGCACAGGCAGTTGTGTCCATGCACTCAATCCCAAGACCTGACACCGTACATTCCTTCCCCAGAAGGTGCAGGCATGTGCACTTCAGCTCCTGCTCCCACATGACCTTTCCCCAATAATTTAACTAAAATAGTGATTACAGTATCAGCACCTTCCCTATCAATCGATTGTCCTCTAGTGTCTCAGCTATTTAGCTGAATTGCCTATTCAGCTCCTTTAACCCCACTTTAATCCTGCAAATACCCTTCTCCCCAAGTCCCCATGGATTTGCAGATGAAATCCATGAACTACCAAAATGCCAGCATGTCAGTTTGGTTCACATCAGCAAATCAGAGGGAACTTCCAGCAGTGGCTAGAAGGACTGAAACTCACCCTGTAGTTCATGCAAAACTGCTTGAACTTTGATCCTAGGAAAATGTGGTCTAGCACTCTAAATTGTAGAGGGGAATACAAGAAATAAGGAAATCCTGTTGTCCAAGTCATGTGCAGTATTTCTTTAATATCATCCTTGGCTCACACACATAATCAGGCACACTAATAATTGCTTTTGGTTTGCTAAAGTAGCACTTTTTGCTTGCAGAAAACAGTTGTTCAAACCTTCAATCTTACCTGCATGGCTCACTTCAGAACATGAGTTCAAAGCCATTAAGGTCTGTCCTGTTAACATAAGCTCAGCATTCTTCATATGTAATTTTAAAATGCACCTCCAAACTCATACAGGCACACATAAATGTGCATGCACATACACATCAGCAACTATCTGTGGTTCACATTATATGAGAATCAAGAGTGGAGTTTAGGGCAAGGAATGCTGTATTTGCTGCCTCTGAGGCATTTATTTTAACATTTTACCTGAAATGTTCCACAATTGTCACACTTTCAAAAAACAAAGTAGTAAGAAATGGATAATTTCTGTGTCTTGTTAAAACCATCAAGTGCCAAAATGTCCATGTTTCAGTTAACCACCACACAGCAAGACTATTTCAGGATTTTCAATGTGTTCATATTTCAAACCTTTTACTCTTTTGTGTTTTCTTTGTTATTACACAGAGACAATGCAGTTAAGAACAGACCATGCTGTGCAGGCATAACACTGCTAAACACATACAGATCAGGAAGGGCTTCCCAGAGCAAGGTAAGTGTCCTCAGCACCATATTCCATATGAAACCACTGGGACACCAAGAAGGGAAATCAATGTGCTGTATGACCACAGGCAAGTTAGGAACTTCCTGGCTCGCCAGTCACTCTTAGTTCTCATCATACAGGCACTGAAATTGCTCCATTGCACAGAGACTTGGGACTGATGCTGCTGTTTTGAACACTAAGTTTTTAGTGTCTGCCCACCACTACTGCTCCCTTTACATTAAAAATTACCCAAATGGAGTTAAAGTACTTGTAAGGTACTTGAAGAGTGCTTACCTTACCTAGCTACCAACTGCACCAGATTTGCGCAGTTCCATTACTAGGAGGCTTAGATTATGTAAATCCTCAAAATAAAGAAAAGAAGCAACAATGAAACTCACCACCTAGAACCCAGAAATCTCAGCCAACCAGAACTAAAACCACCTAAAGACTCTTCCACATTTTCTTCATGCTAACCTCTTTCAGGAAATTACACCTACCAGTGCAAGACACCACCATATTATTCACTGCCTCTTAAATGGGAGCTGCTGCCCTGAAAAACAGGTCTTCAGATACCACAGGCTCAAGTCATAGATTTTCTCTGTGTTAAAGAAAAATGCTATGACTGGTACATAACCCTTACTCTTTGGTCAATAAAAACTTGATCTTGCATGATGCAGCCACTGTTCCAGGCTCCCTCAATCCTACACTAATCTCACTGGCTCCAGATCTACAGTGCAATTTAAAAATGGCACATGTATACGAAATACAAACCTGCCTTCTGTATTTTTAAACTGTTACATGGGACAAGGGGTTTTGATTTCAGAAAAAGTGTTTGTTTATCAGACAGAAAAGGATTTCTGTAACTTGCATAAAGCACTAGAATATAAGCAGACAAGATAAGGGAAAAGGGCTCCTGAATGAATTACTGTGAATTATCATGTTGGCCCAGGATACCAGTTCCAGGTTTTAGAGATAAGGCAGCCATGTACATATAAAATGGAAAAATGTTAATATAGAAAAGAAAACAAGGAATTATGGAGACTCTATGTCAAATTCAAAGGAGAGCCATACTGGATGGGCAAAAGTGAGCACAGAGTGTGCTCAAAGTAAAACTCAAAGTGTATGTATATGCTCATGCGCTTGTGACACAGAGACCAGAGCACACTACCATAACTCAGTATCTGCCCTCCCTTCTGTGATGCTGTGACGCGTTACCTGAGCACAGACACAGCCATTTCAGAGCATATGAACCTGAACAGACAGCTAAGGAAGGTCTGATTTGACTCACTGAGGGTAGCAAAAGAGAGGACAGTAAACTGTTTGTCATGCTGGGAGTAATTGCCAGGGATTTTATTCCACCCATCCTAATAACAAAGTCACATGGTACTAAAGGAAAGGCCAAGGAAGCACCAAAACATGAGTTTGCTGATCAGCTGAATCAAGATCATGGGCAAAGAATGAGTTTTAACAATTTTAAATCTTCTTCCCTTCAACCAGAAGATGTGCAATTTTTCAACAAGGATTGTTACATTGGAAAAATTGCAATCACCTTTCATGGCTTTGCTTTATCAAGTTTTAAGATCAGAAGTCATGAGGAAATTTGATTTTTCCATCTTCCCTAAGATCTCTATTAAAATGAGTAACTCATTCCCTGTAAGTTCCCTCTAAAGTAGCCAGGGTGGGAAGCTTGCCTACTTGCGCACAGAATGGGATGTATTCCCTGTTGTTTATCTGGAAGTTAGCACATACACTTCCTGTCACAATTCTGTGTTCATAATCACAACTCCATATTTTAAACACTGCGTGCAATTATCTGTTTGAAATCTCAACCAAGCAAAATTGATGCTGTATTTCTGACAGGGAAGAACTATCCTCATTTACCTCTATTGTTTTTAATCTTGGAGCCGTAAAAGGACAATTTAAATGTCAGTTATTTGAATTGTTTCACTGCTAATTATTATTCAAGTATTTTTGCTGAAATTTGTGTCCCACAGCAGGAGTGTCCACTATTGTTCCACAGGCTTGTATGGAAATTGTATGCAAATTCCAAAAAGGAATGGCCCCGCTCTATTCTTTCTTTCTTTCTCTTAGCTGTAGCCTGTATCAATCCTTCTATCTAAATCAATACAGATCTTCATAAACAGGAGAGCTGGAATAACGAGAAAGAAGGGGCCTGTGGGCTCAACATTTCTGAGTCTGAATTTTTAGCTTGCTAACTATTGCTAGCTCCTTTCCCAAGGGAAAGTTGTCCACAGTTTTCTCTCTTCAAAACATCTCTCTCTGTTTCTCAAAACAGGTTAAGTAAACAGTGTTCCCTCTCCCATAACAACTGTCCCCAGGTGTTGTTTCCTATTACTTAATCAATGGAGAGAAGTGTCAGTCCCATGGACCAATAATATACCTTTTTAGCGCAGCATGTTATTAAAAAAAATATTAGAATTGTAAATAAAGCCTTCTTTCTCTTCTGACAACTATATGGAGTCAATCTATTTTCGTGTCTTACTGTGACAGGGATCTTTCCCTGGCATTGTTGGCTCAAGAGGCTCAAATAACTCCTGTGAGGGGAAGTATGTGCATACACACACACCCCACACACACTGTCTCAGCTGCAGAGTTCCCACAGCTCCAGCTGAAGCTTCTTAACAGAAACTTCTGTTTTCATACTCAGGATATAGATTTTTCTTTTGACAGCAGTAACCAAAAAAGGAAAGTGTGAAGACAGCTCAAGAGAAAGACTATTCAATATCACAGTCAGTAAGAAGGGACAGACTCTGTGATGTATTTTGTACATTTCCACCATAAAATTCTCTAATTTCAGCAGAACAGCTACAGAACTCCCCACCTTCTATTCCATAACAGGATTCCCTTTCCCATGTCTTCATCTGCAGGTCTGGAAGGAAAGACATGAACATGAGTCATCAAAGAACTTGGCTGCCTGCTGCTTGTGCTGGTGCAGGCCAGAACCTGGGTGGAAGGTGCCAGTACCAGTCCCTTGGACTTTTTCTTCACCAGTATCAGCTCACCAACAGAAACTGAACATAAGTGACAGCAGTAAGTCAGATACACTCCAAACATCTTGAAATCCCACTTTTCTCTTAATCATGTGCAGAATCCAACTGCCTTTCCCACTCACCCATCCTAAACCTTACATTCTTGCTTACCTACTGCATGAGAGAAAGCAAAACCACTGATCACTCTTGCCTGCAATGTTTTCCATGGTTTAAGATTTGAGCAGTCAGTGACCCTCAGCTTCAGCTGTGTGTGAGTATCTGACAGGATCCAGGTTGCTTCCAACAGCCAGACACACTAGTTTGTGGCGACTCAACTGAAAACTTGTCACCAGAGATGCTCATGAACATCCTTGTCTACAAGGAAAACAAGCTACAAAAATGAAACCAGATTTTTTTTTTTTTTTTTTTTGAGAGAGAGAGGTGTATGTTGTTGTTTTTGGGGCTTTAATTTTAAAATTGTAACCTACTCACAGACAAAAAAGGCAGCTTTGGTCCCATGCAAATTCAGTATTGCAGAACCACTATTATGGAGGAAAAATGTCCTCAGGTGGCATAAGGAAAGGAAGAGATTTTTGAAATAAGCCACAGCACAGACAATACAGTTGAAAGACTTTGAAGACCTTTGTATTCAGGAAAGGGCTGTAGGTAGATGCACACAGTAAAACCTAAGAATTCTCAGAAATACATTGAGGTGATAAGTTCAGTCAACTCAGTCAGGCTGGAAGGCCAAGACCACACAGAGGGATGTTTGTCTGGGACACAAGCTCCAAAATCTTTGCTTAGAGTAATGACAAAAGATAATACGTTAGTTTAAGGAGGATCCTCACTTACCCACTGTAGTGAAACTCAGATCAGCACTGACATAATAGTACAGATAGCATTTGCATCCTGAAGGCAGGCAAAAGTTAAGTTTCTCAAACTCTAAAAAGGAGGAAGAGAAAATTAAGGAACCATCCAGAAAGTAGAGAAAACATATCTGAAAGCCATATTCAAGTTAGCCTAATTTTACTTTATTTTTTTACTGATATTTTACAGGGTATTAGGGGGAATTGTGTGCAAACACTAAACAGTGTTTATTCAACAAGAAAAAGCCCATTACAATGGACTGCTTCATTTGCTGTACTAGCTCCAACCTATAGCCTGCTTTCAGCAGGATCAAAGATTTAAGTGGAACAGAGAAAAGCAAAACTAATTAAATAAAATTACCAGGCTTAAAATTATTCAGAAGTGCAAATGCTAAGGTAGTGCTAATCGTTTCCCACAGTAAAACTACCTCTTTTAGTATGGGGATCTTCACTACTACTGCCCTGAGTGCCCTCAGCTCGGGAGGCACGGGGATGTATCAGCAGCTAGAAGTGCCACTAAATGTCCAGTCCTTGTGGAATTAAGACAGGTTGTGCCATTATAAATTTTAGCCCATAGTTAAATTCATGATTCTTCCTTTCAGCTTCTGTGTTTTTATCACACTAGAAAACTTCAACCAATCATTGGCATGCCCCATGCTTGTCTCCGTTTTCCATTTGTGTTCCCAAGCTCCTCATACATCTCTGACCACTGGCAGATAAAGCTCTGCTAGAGGACAGGACTGCAGCACAGTCACCAAGGCTGTTCTTGCTCCTTGGAATATGTTTCTCAAAGAAGCACAGCAACCTCATCTCCCTTTCTGCCAGACAGGTATGTGTACCTGACTCTGATAGAAACTAAAAACATGGTTCAGAGCAGTGTTAGTGTGTTAGGACAAGCAGAGATGCACATCCATGAACCCATGGCTGATAGAAATTTGTGAGATAGCATTTTATGTATTCACTCGTGCATGCCTATGTGCAAACTATCATTAGCTTATTCTCTGGAATAGATCTCTAAAATCCCATTCATCTCCAGCAAAAGCAACACTTCATACACAAAACATTCTTGCACTCCTTAAGTAGATAAAAGGAAATTTTCACTACATTTGTAATCTCATTGCAAAATACTCACTTCTTTAAAAATTTCAGTTAGTGTGAAACAAGGGTTTATTAAGTCACCATCCATGGGGATCATATGAAATGTCAACCTCTCATCCATCCCTCTCCTCTTGCTCTCCCTGCCCCTTCTTCTCTTTCACTCCCTTCTTAACCCTTCCCTGGCTCCTCTGAGCTCCCCATCCCAGCCAGAGCAGCTAAAGACATTACTGACAGACACAAAAAGCGGCAGAAATCAAATAAAAGGCAAACACAGCAGCCACAGGTCAGCCTTCTATAAATATTTATGCTGGAGGAAGGCTCAGTGCCTGAGTAATGACCTTGTGGCTGGTATTAATAGAGATAATGTGAGTCTGTAAAGACATGCTGCCAGAGAGAGGGAGAATTTGGAGGGTTATAAATCTCTGCATCAGGCTACAATGCTGGCTGACCTTTACACTGCTCTCTCTCCTGCCTTCCATATTTCTTCTTCTTTCTTTCAATAAGAGTGAGATTGGTAGAGCACATTAGTAAGGGGAGGAGTCCCCCAATCCAAACCACTTGCACAAGAGAATTTGATGCAAGAATTCCCACAGCAACAAAAATCAGAGTGAGGAATCCAATACATTCAGTGTTTATCTCCATGACACATGCAGACTTGCACAGACTCCCCTGTGCACACACCTCTGTGATCAAAACTCATGGATAGAAACATGCACTTATACTTTCCATGACTAGTCTGAATGCATGTAAATGCATATATGCATCTATATATGCATATATCTATGTAAATATACATATATAGAGAAACCCTCTGTACCACATATATGGATGCTCCCAAAAGTAGTCTTCACTCTCTCGTACAACCATGGCAGAGAAAGAGAGCTGCAAAGAGCAGCTTTAATGAAAATTTAAGGCCCCACTGAGAGGGATTGGAGTATCTTCTGAATTTCTTCCACCTACAGACCTACAACAAGAGGTTTCAGTAGCAGGTGAAGGAGAGGTAGGAGCAAGATTTTGATCCAAGGTACAAGACATCAACCTCAAGCCCTGCTGTCTCTTATTAAAAGCTGCTCCTACTACCACCTAAGCTCCAGTGGAAATCTCCAAATTATTATAAAGTGACTAGGACTGAGACCTGAAACAGCCACAACAATTCCCTCTTGGGTGAGCATTACTGGGCCATTAGTCTTGGGTCCCTAGAAGATTAACCCTTTGGCTTTCATCATGTATCATGTCATCTGTGCTTCAGGCAGACACTCTGAAACGGATGCTATGGAAAACAGCAGTATTCAAACTGCAGTTTTGGGGCTAAAAGATGGAAGAGAGAAAATAACAATTCTATGGGGTTTGCTGGCTTTCCTCTGTAACACTTGAGTAAAAATAAAACAAAAAACCTCAGCAAATGTGCATGAAGTTCCTTTTGATAGGCACTTAGTCTTTAATATAGATTTATGTCTCTTATTTTTCTTCTGAAAGAAACCCCCAATCAGCCAAGCTTATTAGTATTTGATAGGAAAGTAATTTGGTAGAAACAGACTCCACAATCTTTTTAATTCAAACATCTAAAAGACAACTTTATTTCACTGTACAATGACTCAGAGTTGGAGCTGGGTTTTGCTGAGTCATATACAAAGTAAGGTGCAGAAAGTTCAATGTGGGGACAGACCATACAACACTATTGGTGGGGAACTGGACAGTAGAAATCTTAAAGCCTCAGGAGCACTACTACAGACTGGGTTTTATAATGTCATTCTGAGGCCCAGCAGGTATCAGCCACCTGAGAAAATGTTTCAGCAGGGGGACAGACTGAAGAGGTTCTGCTGTGTTCTTGGAGAGACGGCGAAAGGCAGACAGAACTAGCCGGGCTCACTATGGCCGGGCAACAGCAGCTCAATTAGTCTGACACACAGTTCACTTAAGAACACCAGGGAATGACCACTGATGTTACTGAACACTTCTGGCGTCAGCATCACCTGATCTGTGGTATTTTCCTCAATCTCTAACTTGGCCACCTCCAGGACTCTTTCCTGTGTTTCTGTTCATTTCTCCTCTGCATTGATGATTTTCATCATCTCTGCACTAATAGAAATCTTAACCTACCATGGAAGAATAGTGTCAGCTGGTACCCAGAGTATAAATGCAAGCTGTTACAAAGTCTCTCTACCTCTGTTCTAATAAAATAACAATATTAGAATTCAAAACAATCTCACAGGACATGGATAGTTTTTCTATTTCCATTTCATTCTTTGTGAGCTTAATTCAAAGTGTTACATGAAAACTAAAAATCAGTTCCAATAATATTGTCCTCTGTTGTAGTTTATACTAAGAAGGACCCAGACTTTCGAGTTTGGAAGGTTACAATGTCTAATGTTTACTTTATTTTGAGATGATCTCTCTTTTATACTATTTTACACAGACCAATTTGATTGGCAAAACAAAGGTAAACCTCTTCAATCACATTGGCCAAATGAGAGGGAGATTAAGAAGTCTCTCCTATGAGAAAGGAATGAATAACATAGGTACAGTACAAAAACATTGCTCTTGTTTACAGAAAGTCACCTGGGAAAGGAACTTCCGAAAAACCAAAACATCTCAGGCGTGAATTCAGGGCTACAGTCCTTTCTGAAAGGATAAGTTGCCACCAAACTCCTGATCCATATTTCACCATTTGATTCATTTGGGATCCTGACCTTTTTCTCTACAAGGCATTTATGACTTGTTTTGATTTTTGAGCTATGCTGCAACTACCCTACGGGCCAGGATTTGCAAGAACTTCCCTAATACATGCAGACATCCCTAACCCAGGGATATTCCAAGGAGTTACTAAATACATGGATGTCTGTGAAAGTTCTGGTTCTTTGATTGGTGTATGGGTTTGGTAAATGGGCCTAATTAGCCCATTCATGGATAATTCATGGCTAGATGTTAACAAATGTAACAACAAACAAGAGCTATATGTTGAAGCTCTTAAATCATGGAGCTAAACATGTCATACAAAAAGGAGAATGCGTGATTTATTCAGGAAGACAAACATGGAGCCAGGCAACCACTGGGCAGCACAGAGCATCCCCACTCCAAGAAACTAAACTTGTTAGTCACCTGAGAGAAGAACCAAATCCTTGATCGCCAGGCTAGAGGATACAGCAAGGTGAGAAGATAAAGGTTTGTGACTGTAGTGGTTTCACATTTGCCGAATTTTGTTTGTTAAATTTAGTGTAGTGGTCTAAATATTTTTTCATTATGGAATAGGATTAGGAAAAAGGCAAAACAGGCTTAACCTGAAGATAGAAACAGTTAGATTTATTAACACACACTAAAGGGGCAAACAAAAAAACCCATGAAAGCTNCTTTGCATATATCCAAATTGGCCTTTCCTTTCTCTTTGAGAAGGTTTAGAGTTTAAAAAGTCTCAGTCTGTGTTAGGAAAGAGTTAACATTTCCTGCCCGGGCCTGCAGATGGTCACATGATTTTTTCCACAGCGGCATCTGTGAAAGCCTCACATCCACGCCGTGGGGAAGGCTCAGAGAGGGCAGCCAGGATCTTCTCTTCCCCCTCCACCCCTCGGTCTTATGGGGTGGGTTTGGCCCAGTCTGAGCTCGATGCTGTTTTCTGGGGCCTTGGGGGACATCTCCCTCGGTCTGGCCAGCTGATCAGCTGGATGTTAACAGCCATGGCTCCCCATCTTTTCAGGCATCTGCTGGGCTGGGGGGCCCAGCTCAGCTCTAGCCAGGGCTAGCCCCATCCTGGCAGCCCTGTCTGGGCCCTGGGAGCAGTGGGGCCTAAGCCAGGCCCCGCTGCTGCCCAAATGGTGTTACCTCATGGCAGTCCCAGGGTGAACGAGGACAGCCTCCCAGAATTCACCTCCATTTAAGCCGTGTGTCCCAGACATGTACACTTGTATTTGATTGGCTATTCTGGCTGTCAGTTTTAAAGAAGATCACTAATTGGTTTTTTCCATTCATGCCAAACCAATGCAGTGGCTTAATTCTGTCTCTTCTGAATAGGTTCTTCATAGAAGAGATCAGGGCTGTGTAACAGAATGACAGACGGGCCCCCAAGACATTTTCACTGAGAGTCAAACACACCAGAACATCTCACTGGATAGTGGACTGGACAATCCTAAGTACCCCCATATTTTTTTGGTCTGTGAGGCATGTCACCAATAGAGCCTGTGACATACTAGTAACATGCATAGCCAGATGGAGACACCAACACATCACACAAGGTCAAGGAGCATCTAAGACTGTATACAGTCATTTCCAAACATTAGAGCCCTCTCAGCAACATTGTTTCCCTGTATGAATCCAAATGAACGATAGCAGACAGGAAAGATATCCCACAACAGAGGATCATCTTTATATTATACAAGTGTTTCATGCAAACTGGAAGAGCTCCAAGAGGAATTTTATGAGCTCAACCCCAAACCACCTCAAAGCCCAAGGTAAGACCATTACTCAACGAATGTTTGAATGATTCTGCCCTTAAGTCAAGATCTAAGCAGTGGAATGAAGATTTCCTGAGCATGTTTCATTATTTCTGAACCGCACTTTCATTTGGACACACAAATTTTATTCATTTTAGGGAATTGAGCAAGTCTTACCCTACTGTTGAGCTATTTACAGAAGGACTGCTCTTCAAGCAAAAAAAATCATCTCTGAGGATCAAAAAAGGATTTTCCTGCAAATTTAGGTTACTGCTACATATTCCAGTACGATTAACTTGTTTTTCTATAACATTCCAGGAAATAGAAACACCATAGTATTTCAGTGACCCACTACAGAGCACAAATATATACACAAATCCCCCAAGCAAAGAGAAACCAGATGCAAACTGTACAAGGCTACTCATATTGGCAGAAATCTCTCCATATAAAGTGGTTGCTTGTAGCAGTGTGGGTTTTCATATATGTTTGTTATCCAAATGGTTTGTTCTGTTCACCCTTTTTGATTTCTGTGTACTTGGTTGCTCTCTGTTCTGCCCCAGCAACCCAATGTATCCTTTCATGTCTCCCTGACACTCTGATGTATCCTTTTCGCTGCTCCCCTCTCTGGTGAGCTGCCTGTCACTCAGAAACCCGACCCAGCTTCTAGAAAGTCCTGGGAAGGATGTCGAGTGATAGGCTGCAGCCAGAGAGATCCCCCTCCTCCCCAAGGGAGTTGGCTCCTGTGGATGTCCCTCACTCCCTGAGCCACTCCCCAGTGTATCCCTATTGGCCTTTCCCTCGTTCACTCCCCTTTCCCCTCCCCTGTTTAAAAGTCCGTGTCAGGTTAGTTCTTGGCTCCAGTTGGGCTGTAGCTGCAGGGTGAGGAGGTCCCACGTCAGGTCCTCCAGTAAACTTGTTTGCTCCCCCAGTCAGAGTCCCCTCATTTTTCCTTGCCATCATCAACGCCCACCTAGTGCCTCCCTGTGGATTGGGTCCAGTGATCCGGGGAACTCACCAAGCCAGCTCTGCCCAGTTGCAGGAGAGCCGAACCGGATTCTCTGCACAGTGCCAGGGCTAGCCCGGCAGTGGGAGACAAGGTTCTCCAGGGGCACTGCGACAGTTGCTGAGCAATTGAAAACAATGAATACATTCTTAAAATATGCCTACTTGTGCATAATTCATGAACAGAAACAAGCACTAAATCCATTGGATAAACTGTGGACTATGAATTGTTTGCTCTGCTCTAATTATAATTCCATTTCAGTCTACTAATGGTACCATAAACCATTTGAGTTTCACCCTTGTGGTTTATTGCCTCATTAGCTCTCCTTAGAAGTAATTAATGCTTTGTCAATTTACCTGACTAGAGCTCCCATGGTGGCTATGGGTGAGATCCAATGAACTCCATGCACCCAGCTGTCGTGCCTCTCAGAGTGCCCACTCTCATACCTGGGCTAACTCTGGCACCACAGGCAGCAGGCAGGTACAGCTCTGTCTGCCATGCAGACTGGGCTGATCCAGTGGGTTCCTCAGAGGACCCAACTCATGGCACTAGCCCAAGGGTATGTGCTAGTGATGAAGGTGAGGAGAAGGGAGGGTTCTGTAAAAGGGTTGCAACATGAGTTTATTCACCTCAGGGTTTCTCCTTTGCAGAGCACCAAACAAAGGCTTAAGAGTAACTTTTGTGCCCAGGTGGGGGAAGGGAAGGGAAGGGAAGGGAAGGGAAGGGAAGNAAATTAGCATCCAACACAAATTATAAAACACACCGCTACACCCAGCAGATCTGCAACTTCTGCTCAAGTGGGAGACTTCAAGCCCTTTGGGACTGGGGTTTCTGTGCTTTTGTCCATACAACACCTCCCATAACAGCCCATACCTACATACACACCTGACTACCATTTTTGAAGGCTACCATAAAATAGACTTAAATCTAGATATGGATTACTGCATTTCTAGGAGAATGACATCAGATAGAATTGTTGAGGGCAGGTGTATATTATCTGTGCCAGCGCTTTGCAGTGACATTGTTTCCACATATGAACCCTCTCATGTAAAGAATCAGCAGATCTTGGGTTGATTTGTTTGAAGTTAATACTTTGAGCCTAGCTTCACTGAAAAAACCTCGTTTTCACCCATTCCTTTCCTTTCCTCAGACAGAGATCTCCTTAGTCCAACAGAGGGCAATCCCAAACTTGGGCACAAAATATACTTTCAAAACCATAGCAGGCCCCACAGTTAGATTCAAACTGGACCACACGTGAGAAATTCAATAAACATCACTTGTCAGAAGCCTTTGTTGGCTCACAGCTGTATTTATTTATAGGCTCCCTTGTTATTTATTCGTCCTTGTGCTCTATATAAAAACTGTGCAAACGAACAGTGGTCCTGATGCAGGGGGAAGGGAAGGCCAAGTGTTCTGCTGATTATACCAACACCAGAGTGTCTTTCTAAGAACAAACAGCTGAGCATCTACTTCATCACCTATCCCCTTCCTGTGGTCATTGAAACCAGTAACTGTCAAAGCATAGTTCAAGTTACTTTCACTTTAGCTACAAAAATTATTTTTAAGAACTCCACCAATTTGAAAACCAATGAGGTCTCCAAAATTGGAGTGCTGTTGACTCTTCCTAAATGTAGACACCCTGCATCGATGTTAAAAACTACTGGATCTTCTCATCCAACATACAGGAGCTTCTGTACCACAACCCTCTCCCTGACATTCAGTTTATCAAACCTTCCATTGGGCAAAATAAAGGATGTAAAGCTCAACTAGGATTATCATGCAGTGAAGAATAAAGCAGTGCAGTTCTGTGCCTTCTGCTTATTACCTGGTTTGTATTAGGTCCTTGAATTCAAGTTTTCAAACTGTAGACTCAGATTGCTTTAATTTACTCTGAAGCCCAGGAACATTATTGCCAAGGGAGCTGAACATCTTTGTTACTAAACCTGTTCTCTCTGGTGGCTGAAATAAAACCTTGACAATGAGAAACCTAAACTGATGGCTTTGAACCATTTGCGGGG
>WBMY01008674.1:0-41393 GCA_013397315.1 Donacobius atricapilla
ACACTGAATTTTAAGCACCTGAGTTGATGCCTTGACACTAACTGAAATACCACAGAGCACAACCAGTTAGAAACATTAGTCATAGAATAAAGAATGGTTTGGGTTGGAAGAGGCATCTAAAGGCCGTCTAATCTAACCCCCTGCCATAAGCAGGGACATCTTCACCTAGAGCAGGTTGCTTAGAGTCCCTTCCAACCTGACCTTGAATGTGTTTAGGGATGGGGCATCTGCCTCCTGCCAGAAAAAAATCCCCAAACCCAACAAAACCCAAGAACACTTTTCCTCCACAGGAAAAAATACCCAAACTAAACTTCTAAGAAATTAATCCCAAACCTGTACTCACAGAAATACCTGAATTTTTTTTTTTTCATTGAAATGAGAAACAAACAGAAAGTTCTGGCCTTCTGAACGTGCACTGGGAAAGCTCCTATCATCTGCCAGAAAGTGAACTTACAGCGGGAGAAAAGGTGGCTTCAATAAGCACAAGAAGGGAGCAATAAAAGCAACAAAATTATTACAAACAGCCTGGTAGGTAGTAATTGCAGCCATAAAACCATTGCTATTTACTTACTTGGCTTTTTATAGCTATTGTGGAAAAAGAAATGGGAAAATGTAGAGGAGATGGTTTTGAGAAGCTTTAATTGTTCACAAGCTTCAAGCAAAAGAGCTGTCAAGAATGAAACACAGAAAGGTTCAGGAAACATGATAAATGGGACATCTCCACACCTCTGGCTTTTGAGGAAACCTGATAAAGAAAATTTTATGCATGGTGGGGGAGACGGTGGGGAAAGGTCAGTGTAATTTTTTCAGAGCTATGAATTTAGAGATACTTCTTGAATGAATAAAAATATCAGTAACTATAGGAGAGTTATATAACTGAACTCAATATTTGTATTAACTCTTTAGACATGTCATTGCTAATGCCTGTTAAACAGTTTGCTGCAAGTATCTTCACTGGGGCGGGGTAGAAAGAATATCTTAACATTTATGATGGAAAGGTAGTCATAAATTTTCTTTGATCCTGCATTACAGAAACTATAAAACTGAAGATCAAATTTCTATATGCAATTCTGAAATCTAAGCAAGTGCCTGAGGACCTCAAGGCCTCTGCTTGATGTTTCACCTTTTACTTGGCATAACTGAGATACTGACTTAGAAGGAAAAAACATAGTTTGTTGTTTCAGAAGGCCATTTTAAAGAGCTGCTGCGGTTTGTGCCCAGAGGTGCTGGGAAAAAGAAGGATTAACATTTTCCAAAGGAAGTTAAAGTAATATGTGCAAATAGCGTACATTTGTAATGCGTTTGGTTGAAAAACTACTTGAATCTTCAAGGTTTAAAAAAAAAATAAAGGCAAAATGTACACTTGACTATCTGATTTGATACAAGTAATCCTTTCACATTCTTCTTGTTGCAATGTCACTTTAGAATTCAATGCCACAATACAAGAAATAGCCATAGCACCCATATCCATTGCCAGGAGCTTTCTGTGATGTAGTAGAAGACTGAGTTGGGTTTGAGTGCTTTGCCAGTGGGAGTAAAGATGGAGACCAGGAAACCCGGTGCCTTCAAAGTCTATGCTGAGGACTTCTTTTAGCATTTTTCCTATACTTTTGCTCCTCACCATCTAGATAGGGACAGGAGAAACTATCCTTAATTAGTTTAACTATGAATTAGTCAAGAAACAAGAGCCAGTCTCATTCAGCAGTGACATTAATATCCATAACTAGGCCACATTATCCATAATTACTGTAGAGACTGTAGAGTTCCTTGTGGAAAACAACTTCCTAAAGTGTCACAGGACATGAACAAAATCTGGGATGCATCTAGTTCAATAATGGACTCAGCCAAGCAGAAAATTAACCAACACATGGTCTAACCACTAATCCCATAGCTCTAAAATTCCTGCAGGATGTTAGGTATCTGTTTCAATCAAACCAGTAGTGAGAAAAAGTCCAGAGTTGTCTCACAGAATGTTCCCAGGGAAAGAGAATTTTGTTCAGAGGTGAAAGACTGGATGCTTTCACCTCCTGATCAGTACTTGGTGCAGCAGGTAGGTGGGAAGGGCACTGGAGACACTTGGCTGTAATGATTCCTTCAGGTAAGAGTGGATTTGTTGTTTGTGCCTCATGCCCACTTGCCGGGCGTGTCCTCCAAAACAGCTCCTCAACCTGGCGCAGGGAGTCTTGGCAATCAGCAGAGGAACACTCACTGGCAAAGAATTCTGCATGTGGGCTAAGCAAATTTAAGAAAATCCAGATCACGGAATTCCTTGTTAGCTCAAATATCTTCCAGCTGTTTCCTGCCAATCACAGTACTTCTGTATGCTTGGAAGTACCATGTTGTTGAGGACATCTGCTAATGCAACATATTGTCATGATGAACACCAAGAAACGATCAGAAAGGATATCTACTCTTACCTCCTAAGGAAAATGTGACAACAAGGCTGTGTCTAATCTGTCCAATCTGCCCACAAAGGGTATTCAGGTCCCGATTTCACAAATTTCAAACATACTCCAGGCCTACTCTACTGCTTTGAGGAGTGTTCTGCTGTGCATGGAGAAGTATGAAGAAAGCTAACATTGCTTTGTTCCCCTCTGTGGTCATCAGGGGACAAGACGGTGTCGTAGTAAAGGACATGGGGAAATGGCTTTAAACTGAAGTGGGGTAGGTTTAGGTTGGATATTAGGAAGAAATTCTTCATTGTGAGGTTGGTGAGGCCCTGGCAGAGGTTGCCCAGAGAAGCTGCGGCAGCCCCATCCCTGGAAGTGTTCAAGGCCAGGTTGGATGGGGCTTGGAACAATCTGGGATAATGGAAGGTGTCCTTGCCCATGGCTTGGAATGATGGTCTTCATGAAGATTGTCTTCAAGGTCCCTTCTGACCCAAACTATTCTATGATTCTGTGATAAGTACCCAGTCCCACAGCTCAGGAAGACTGTAAGGCCCCCAAAACCTCACTCAATGAGGCTTTTTAAAGGGTTTATTTTTGTTCATGTACTCTGAGTTAGACGCACAGGACAAATACCAACAAGATATTCCCTCTGGGTCAAAACAAACAAACAAACAAAAAAGACACTACTGGCAACTTCAGAAAATCAGAGCTTTGGCAAAAGGCTTAGTGCAACATTCTATCAACATAAAACACTTCTGAAAACATTAGTTTAGCTCAACAAACTCTAAACCTGTTCCATTTTATGTTCCTCAAAAATTCTGAGGAAAGGAAATTAGGAGAAGAAAAAAGAGATGAAAGACTGAAAAGATATAGAAAAACCACACATACAGCTATCAGCTCTTGGTTTCCAACAGCGTTCAGCCATAAAAATGAAGGCATGGACCGGTATAGGTTAATCTAAGAATTCCTGACGCAGGAATCTCAGGTTATCCTTAAGTTCCAACTAAATATATAGTAATCAACTATAAAAGAGAGAAAGGATTTTTTTTCAGTTATCTGTTTTTTTCAGTTTATCAACTTTTTTCTGTTTATCAATCAGTTGTATCACTTTTTCTCACATGAAGAGAACAAAATAGCAAAAATACCCAAAGCCAGTCATGAGTAAGTGATCAGTAAGTGCAGACAACATAGCACACTTAGCTTTCACTGATTTACGCAGTAGATAAGGCACCAGCTTTTCCCCTCATGTGAATTACTTGGGTTTTTACACTAAATTAGTGTGCTAATCGGCTTTGAGAAATACTTTGCTTTTTAAAGCATGTTACCCCACCCTTTAAAAAGAATTGTAATGAACAAAAACAAAGAAAAAAAGGCATAACTGAAATTTTTAAACTTTAAGCAATTTATTTGATTTTTTTCAAACCCTAGACCAGCCATGTTAAAGTGCACTACTGTGATATATGTGATCTGACATTGGCATGCCTGCTCACTATTTCTGGGAGATTATGTGGTTGTACACCAGACAAATGTCAAGGTCCTTAAATTTTCACTGAGGTACATTCCTTGTGGTTTCATTACAGAGGTCAAGATTTTAATTCCTTGGGGCAATTGTATTTTTAAAGTGGGATTATGTATTTATAATGTTTTCCATTGAGGGTTACTCTTTCTTGTAATAAGAATTGTTAACAGCTCTGGTAATGTATAATTTATTAAAAATAGGAGGTTTTCTTCCTCAGGCATCTTTGAAAATATTTTTTGTTTTGTAACCATGTCTTGCCCTCATAAAGTGACTGCAAGTAAGAATGAGATGCATCTAGAGCCTTTAAAAATAAAAGTTTTCAAAACTACTTCCCTCATACTAAAACAGAGTTTGAGAGCAGTGTAGTGTTCAATTTGCACGGTAAAAAATGCAGAAAGCAATTGGAAGGCAGTCACTGCCAGGAACATTTGGTGTCAATTACGGCAGAGATGAAGAAGAAGAAGAAGAAAAAAAAAATATATATATATATATATAATATGAAGGAGGTGGTTCTTGGTTTTTTCAGAAGTGAGAATTTCCTGCATTTTCTGCTCCATCAAAAGGCAGTTTGTCCCAGCAAAAATGTCAAGATGTCTTTACCTAAGTAATTTCCCCACTGGCATTCTCAGTGGACCAGAAAGTTGTACTATTTTCATGAGTAATAATGAGAATACTAGAACGTGATTATTAAATGCAGACATCTGAGGGACAGAAATTGCAAAAATGGAGGACAATTTTCCACTTATTTAAATGGCTCCCGCTATTATTCCTGGAATTGTCCCATGGCTGCTGCTTTTGGTGGCCACATACCTCCTCAGAGACCAGGTCTGTCTCCATGCCATGAGTAACTCACCCCATGAGGAGTCCCACTGATTTCATTCCCTACCCTTCCAATGGGACAGAATCAGGCCCTTTTGATCCAAGAAAGAAGGTCTCACAGTGCATAGATGTACAGGTGCTGCACTCTTCTGAAAAGCCCTTTTTAAGAAAACAATAAAATTCCATGGACCCTCATTTTCAGTTCATAAAGAAAACTAGTGCTTTCTGGGTTGAAAAAATGACCCCCAATGAATATTAATGTCCTTGTTTGTGGCTTCAGAACTTAACACCCATAGATTTTCCCCATTTTCATCCTAAAATGCAGTTCCTTTCCCCATAAACTAAAGCTCCAGCCCACATCAATTTTATCACATACCTTTAAAATGTCATTTCAGTCCAAAAATGTGCAAAATTAATTTAAAGTATGTTCCATGAATCATAAAAAGCACTTATAGACCTCCACAGACAATGTGCAGAAATTGTGTCCTGTTGGGAAAGGAAACAGCCGTGGCTGATCACAGACTGCTGGTGAACCACCGGTGAGTCGGTCAAGCTACTCTTGGTTCCTCCGAAGAAATCCTTGATTTTTCCTTTCATTCTTTGTGTCCCTAGCACATGGACGCTCCCCTGCTGTGCCAAAAGAACCACACCTGACCTCTGAGCACGCTGGGTCACCTGTTGTGATGAAGGTCTATGGCCTGGCATGAGCAAACCCTAAGTGGACAACCTCTTCTTGAAAAAAAACCCAAAAACTAACCAACCAATCAAAAAAAAAAAAACAACAAAGCAAAACAAATAAACAAAAAAAACACCCAAACAAACAAGCAAAAGATAGATTTTTCCGCTGGCACGGTCTCTTGTGTAAGTTCAACAATCTTGTATCTCACCAGAGCTATAAAAGGAGGCCCAGTCTGTGATCTCATTTCCACCACATCTGGAATGATTCCACTGGAGTCACTAAAAATCCCTCTCGTGCCTCCAGAAGCAAAAGCTGCAATTGCTTCCAAACCTGTTAGCCACCAGAAAGGGTAGTAGGAATTCTCCTGATTTAGGGGCACATTTGGCTACAACATGCAAACCTATGCCCTATGCTGAGACTTCTATGTACTAGAGCAAGGCATCAGCTTTTGGAGTTGCTGTAGATCCCTATTTTGCTCCACTGAAACTCAGACAATTTAATTTTTAGATGCCTCATGGGCAGATTACAAGGTTCAAGGTCTCTGAAGTTTTTAGCTCTTGCTTGTAGGCATAAAGTGATCAATACTGATGCAAAACTTAATTACAAATGAAAATCTACTGGAAGTAACTCACATTTTTTCCTTCCCTCTCAGGCAATACATTGGGTCCCATAGCAATGAGGGCAATTCACATTTATAAATGCAATGCAAAAAAATTACTTCAAAATATCTTTTTTTTTCCGAAAGTCTCTAAAATTTTCCTGAAAGGAAAAGTTTATTTTCTGTAAATCTGTGTTAGTCCTGATTATTAGGCTTTCCACTACTTTTAAAAGTAATTGCTGCATTTATTTGAGAGGACAGCTGCCAGGTTACATTCTCTCATGGTCATATTAGCATTAAAATCATAACAGTATCCTAGTCTGGTATCTTACTGTCACAAATCAAGCACAACCAGTGTAACGCATGACACAGGCATCTCAAAATAAATGCCACCATATATTCGCGTTTCTTTATTTATGCGAACTTTGAGAAAAACTTCACATATTTCTCTGCGCCAGACACATTTCTTGGTCTAATTAACATCCCTTTAATTTTTTCTTTTTGAGCCAAGATTTTATCAAAAAAAAGTGTGACAAAAACCTTATTTTTTACTTTCATGTCTTAATGAAAGGTGTGAATTCCATTTATAGAGATGAATATTCAAATTTAAGGGAACCGACATGGCAATTTCGCTGCCACTGCCAAGGTTGTTTCTAATTTTGCTTTGGTGAAACCTCAGAAATATATTGTTAGCACTTCTCTGTCTCCTTTTCCTAGCATTATCAGGGAAGAATTGGCATAGTCTCGTTTTATTTATTTCATTCAAAGACCTCCTCACCTTCCCTTGGCTTGTTTTTCCCCTTCTTTCTCCTCCCACCCACCCCCAGTCATAAAGCTTTCTGCAAATTATGGTAAGCTTCACAGCTCCATGGATTTAGAAAAGACCCTCATAAAACGAAAGCTTTCTTTTTCTTTTTTTAAAGCAGAACACATGCAGGGTGCTTAAGAGAGAAGTGAAAACCCTCTTGTTTGACTACCCTCATTTGAGGGCAATTTTTGGCAAGCTACAAAATTCATAAAGAGCACAAGGAATAAATTAGCAGGTCATCAACTTCTTTGCAGCCACAGAACATGAAGAGAAAGTTAGTGAGTAATAGGTTAGGTGAATCAATGGAAAAGTATATGTAAAAGAAAAAGACAAAGGGGACTCTGCTCGTTTGATCTCATGAAACTATTAAATTGATTTGTTCCTATTTTAGTTTTAATTTTTTTCTTTCCTACATCTCATCACTGAATGCTTGCCTTGGGTATTCCAGAGCCTGCTCTCGGAGCTGAATATTTACAGTTCCAAACAAGTCACAGCCAGGTTTGATACACCTCAAGCAGCCACCCAAGGCACGTCACGCAGTTAGAGGAAACACTGGGAAACGAGTGTAAGTGCAGAACGCTGTGTGAAAAAAAATAATCTGAAGCTTTTACCTTGACAAAATTCTACTATATGTAAACTGAGTATTTTATAAGCATTGTTATATCAGATTACCTAGATTACTTAGAAATGTGGAGGGGTTGTCCTTTGTTTGAATAGAAAGCAATTTTTCCTGTTTTCAACTACTTTACTGTCATGAGATCTATTGCTACTGCTCCAGAAACAAAGTGAATACATCAACAAAACAACAAGGGAAGATTTCTTTTTTTAATAAGCTAAATGAGTAGCGAGTAACCCATCTACAGTGTTCTCATGCCACGGCTGGCAGTTAGAAACAATTACATAGGAATATAGCACCTTGCTGATACAATTTAAGCATTCAGAAACTCACCATATGCTTGACATATGCTGAAGGTCACAGACAGCAAATGGCAAAACATAAGAGAGTTTTCTAAATGTTATAAATTATCATCTTGCAGCTAAAAAGGCACCGAACACAACACATAATGGATTTTAACACTGGAATGACCTGAAGTATGATTATCTTCAAGTCTGATCTTCTGCAGTAAGTATTTGGGCTGCTTGTAACTGATAAAAGACGAATTACCCAGTTTTCCATATATCATCCACCCTCGGACAAACCAGCATCTCCTGGAAGAGCGGTATGGAGATAACCCCCAGAAAACGTGCGAGTCAAAGCAGAGAGCATCTGGCTCCAGGCAGCAGGCAAGAGCCATGGCAGATTCCCTCCCTCTCAGCTTTTTCCACAGGACCCTCTTCCCCACCCTCCACCCCACTCCCACACACTCCTCCCTCCCCCTTCACTCCCACCACTTACAGGTCCATAAATCAGCTCAGCACAGAGAGTCCTGATGGCTGCTGGAGGCACAAGGAAGCCAGGAGCACGGGAAGAGGGAGGAGAGTCCAGGAGAGCACCAGGGGAAGCAGCACCAAACATCAGCTGGGACAGCAAGGCCCAAAGGAAAGGGAAAAGGCTCTCCTTATAGGGCAACCTATGACATGTAGGAAAAATCACACTAACTTTTACGTTTATGGCTTGACAGCTCACTCTCCTTGCTGGGGTCAGGTTGGCGTAGGAAAGGAAACCATGGAGTTTTAAAGAGTTCCCTGGTATTGTGCAGCAGAGTAAATACACAGGCATGTCTGACCAAGTTAATTTATAAATGCCTATAAATATTGGAATTTCATGTAAAATGAAAGTTCACATTGCCACCATAAAGTAAATCAAAAAATGAGCCCTGATTTACTGTGCATTTGTGTGTAATGGTCTTCATCCCTTGACCACAACCTCAGCTCTTTTTTTCATAGCGTTTTTAGGTTTCCCCCCTAATTTTGTCCTTTCCATACACCCAGATTTTTTATTAATTAAAATATGAATGAGAATTTTCTCCTACTTTAAAATGCTCCTTAAATTGCCAACCAGGTCATAGACAGATAAAGACAGAGAGCCCAACAGCATCATATCATAAACCTTGTTTCCCTGAGCCCTCAATTCATGCCCAATGCAAAAATACTGTCTGTCTGTTTTCTCTTTTTTCCTTTTAATCTTTTGAACTTGTATCATCCTTGCAGTCATAAAAAAAACCACCACCACCACCACAAACCAAAAAAAAAACCCCACAAACAAAAAACCCAAACAAACAAACAAACATACAAGCCCTCAAACAAAAGCCCCAAACAAAAACAAACAACAAACCCACATAAAAACAAAACCAAAACATTTTGGCACTTGCTTTGGTCTATATTTTGGTTTAGCTCGCCCTTATTTGATGCAGCACCAAAGTTACACTACAGCTGTAGGATATTACTCCACGTATGATTAAACTTTATAGCTCATGAAATTAGTCTAAGTGCATTGGAATATTTTCTAGTATATTTTTCTGCAGGGTGTATTATGCTTTATAAAAGCAAGAGGTGGGAATAGATAAAAAAAAAATAAATCCAGCTTTGGCCACTGAATCAGTGAACTAAATTTAGTAAGAGATTTGTAAACATTTTAGCTACTGAAGATTGACTTTGCACTGTTGGAGGAGAGAAATCTGGTAATACTTTGACATGAAAGTCACTCACTCTGTGGGTCCCAGCTCCCAATACATTGTTAGTAATTCTATTCAGCTTATCAGTCAACAGACTATTAATCAATTACTACAGACCTGACCTTGGGCTGATAGAAAACAACACATTATTGCCTTAGTTGTAATTGGTTTTACTCCCTAAGCCATTGGACTTCTTTCTGGTGGCAATGGTTACCAAGAAAATTACATTTTCCTCTTTCAGCTTTTGGCATTTCCAGACAAATACTGCTGGATAGAGCAGGGCACAGGAGGTTTTACATTGATTTGACAAAAAAAAAAGCAAAAAAAGCAAAAAAGCTGCCCATTTAAAATTCTTAGAGTTCCAAACTTCCATAGGATGCAAATGCTTATCTCTTACTTTAGGATGTAGCTTCTTTTAACAAAATAATTCAGTGATGGATGGAACAATCACTTTCAATCATCTGGCTTGGGGCAAGACCACATCTTACATTAACCAGGATAGTTATACAAAAACTTTCAAGACAGGTTTTTCGTGGTTTGGGTTTTTTTTTTTTCCCCAACAGAAAAACAATTCTATTTACAGAAAATGAAAATCATACAGGCCTTTGATTTTTAAGTTATTTTAGCAATTTTGAAAGGGAATCTTCTGAACTTAAATGGAATACACTTATTTTACCACATCTTACTTTTCAGTAAGAGCATAGAAGGAAGAAATAAAACATATGACAAAAGGAAATTTCCATTTTTTTTCCCCAAAATTTCGAAAAAATTTTAGGAATTTTGGGCAACTATATCTTTCTGTTCCAGTAAATTTTTTAAACAATATTTTTATCCCTGCAATCCAAAGTGGAAGCGAGCTTATATCTAAAATAACCTTCTAGAATTCTAAAAGAAGGATTGTCAAAAGGAATTGCTCATCTGCTGTTCAATTGTCTTTAATTGTAGCCCAGAGCAAGAGATAACAATTTCTTCCTCTTTTCACTCTTTTTATGAGAAGATGGACTGAATTATTTACAGTTACACTCAGCAGAATAATCAAGTCATTAAAGCAAAATTGGGCCACCTGCGTGTAAACACTGATTTCAACAACAAACCAAAACCCCTTTGGCTGCTCTCTAGCACTGAAAACCTCTAAATTCTCCTCTCACAGCCACATTTGACCAGAAAGCACTAAACAAAAAAGCTTGACATTTGCTCAGGCTCTGTGGGTTGATCTTTATCTACAAGGCACCCAAAAGACATTTTTCATGGTATAACGACAAGATGCAAACCTCCTCAAGTAAGATTTCTTGCTGATGCTGCCACACCAGAGGTGCAATGCCAGGGCCTGGGGGGATGGATGCTTCCCAGTTTCAGCGCAATTGGAAGCTCAGGATGGAAAGGAGGGAGTGAAAGGATGAAGGATCAGCATGCAAAGGAAAATTATGCAGAGAAAAATTATGCAAAGTATCTTTGAGTATTCTTTTTCAGGATTTACCCTACTGTGGCAAGTCACAGAGAAAAGTGAAGAATATGGCTGGGATGGGGAATATCAGCTCAAAGACTATTGTTTATACTTTGTCTAAAACCATCTAAACCCACAAACAGGCTTCAGTAGAGCAGGGACATAACCTTCCCGTCACAAACTGGATGCCACAACCACCAAGATACAGAACTATGGTCCCCATTGGATGCCTTTGCACACAGATGCATTCCCTGCACACCAAAACAAGGGGACCAACAGGGATTTCACCCCTTAGAAGTTAAATCAATACCTAAAAGAACATTTGAGAGGGTTCTAACTTTTGACAGAGTTTTAGGTGTCTGAGCCTGAAGGGGAAGGTTCAGGGTCTTTATAGGTGAACGGAAATATCTTCACATGTTCCAAAGAAAAAACCACAGGGATCCGTGCCAAATTCTGCAGCATCCCGCCAACGTGATGGAGTGACACAGCCCTCTGGTCTGGCTGTGCTGCCCCTAGAGCCCACTCTCAGCTGCCCTGCTCTGCTGATAGCTGCACGGAAAGCTCTCCCTGCAGCGAGACCCTGCTCACCAAGCACCTCTGTACAGAGCTGCTTTGGCACAGGCAGATTGGAGGAATTACTGCACTGGGGCACCCAGCCAATTGCTTTGCCTGGAGAATATTTGCATTGGGGCTTATATATCCCCAGCCACCTTTGATTTCTCCTCAGATGCTAACTCTGTTATTCACCTGTGAGAGAAATACATAAGGTACTCTCTGCCATCCAGGAAGACCAAAGCTACTTTTCAAAACAGCTAACATCTCTTTCAAAGAAACCTCACATCAGAGCTCCCCAGAATGTGTCAGAACTGCATTTCACATCATAGGCAAAGTGTTTCTTATTTACTGTACTACATGCGCTTTCACACTGTGCTGCCCAAGAGGACAAGCTCTCCTACAGATCCCCTGGGATATCATCTTACATGTGGCTTTCTGATTTTTTTTTAATTTATGGTCTAATGATTAAACTTCTTTCTACTTGATGTTGTTGCATTAATTAAACCTAATTATGATTTTAACATAGCAGCCAGCAGCTATCCAGACTCTTTAGATGATTCTTTATCTATTTACTTTAAAAGATTGGTGTTTTTGTTTTTTAATTAACCTCCTTTCTTTTGGATTTCTTCCCTCAAAAGTAAATAAAAATAAAGTAATTCAACATTTCCTGGTGGATTTCTAGAAAATGGGCATCTTTTCATAATCTAAAATGAAAAGGTAAAAAAAAAAAAAAGCTTGTTATTTTATCTATATTATGAGTATCTTACCACCACCCACCTCCATTTTGACTTTTAGATTGAGTTTTTATTGCTCCTCTTTTCTACATATTAGAGTAAGTGCTTTAGCAGCACAATCAACGTTGTGTGTTATGGAGAGTGGCCTGGAATACTGCCAATTTGATACTTCACTACAAAAGCAAAAAAGACTTCTACAAATACTCACCCCTCATGAAATCTGAAAATTAAACCCACAACAGCCTTTTAATACTAAATCCTATTTATTTCTCAATATAACTTGTTTAAGTTGAATACAGGCCACATTTTGGCACTATTTTTCTGTTTTGTTTCATTTCATCACATATGCAACAAGCAATCATCCAAAGCTATGAAATGGTCAAAGACAGATTACTGAAGCTTTTAAACAGTGGCTTTTAATATAGAGACAAATCAAACCTGCTTGTAAAACACTACATTCAGTGAAGAATTGCATGGGAGACAGTCCAGCAGCCAATATACTACAATGAAATTAAAATCTACTGGAATTCTAATGCATCTCTTACTTTTTGATCTTATTTTTTGTACCCTCTATCACGGTCACCTCCAGCTCTCTGTGTACTCTGCCATGGATTAGGTCTGTCTCTGCTCCTCACATCATGGAATCTTTAGGCATTTTTCAGGCTAGGAATGTGGTTAAGGGTAATTTGTTCTTTTTCTTTGGTGTACCTGCGGTTTTTTTCCCTTGTGATAAAAGCAGTACAAGGTTAGATCAGATCTGTAATGCTGTTTTCCAAAGCAAACATGGTATTGCCTTGACTTTGCCCACCAAGGAGGGTTGCTGTCCCACAAAGATCTTGCTAATTGACTCCCTTTTAGGCTGCCAATTACAGCATGGCTATTTCCTGAAGATAATTGATCAGAGCACAGAATCTTCATTAAGCCCGGTAAGAGTTCTCCAGATTTGCATGGGAAAAGTCTGCCAGCTGCAAGGCTCAGGTAATTGCACTATTATGCCCCCAAAGTAGACAAAACAAAGCTTTATTCCTCAGTTAAATCTACACTAGCCTTTTAAAGGAAAAGACTGCATTCCGAGCCGCACACACGCAGCGCCCTCTCTGTAGTGCTCTCTCCAGCAGGTCACCAGAGCACATGAATTGGAGTAGAGACTTATACCAGAAATAATACTGTACAAGCCCTTTTGTGGAAGCAAAAGTGTAAATAAAATCCCAGATTATCTTTCCCACTAGCCAACATTTGTTATGTTGCAGACTGCTTTCATCTTCACCATCGTGAAAAAAATAATTTCTTTCAAAAATGCAGAATTATAGGTATTGTAAGTAGATCCCTCAGTATATTAGGTTTGCTTGGTTTTTAAAATGGAAGGTATTTTTTCTCCATCTTGTATGCATGCTAATAATCATTGTATGATCAAAGATAATACTTCAAACTTTTACTTGGTTGCCACTCTTCTAAATCACTATTTGTATTAATTTTTGAAAGCTGCTTACAAGTTTTCAATCTTCAGAAAGCTTTTTGACAACAACAATATGATGGAGGCGACAGTAATGGATCTCTGTCTTCCACAAAGCAATTAATTACTCAACTTGGAGAATGATTTTCTTATTCTATTTAAGAAGAAAGAAAATAGAAACCAAAAGGATGAATATACCATGGCCCAGTGGACTAGTGTTGTTTACATAGCTGAATAAAAAGCAAATCCATAATGTATCAGTATTTCTTTTTTCTTTTACCCTGAGGTAACTCAGTTCCACTGAGGCTGGAGGAATCATCCTTGATGTGCAGCACTGTCACAACAGGGCTGCTCTAACCCTGCATTATACACAAGATTTATTAGCAATACAATTTTTCCCTCATTCTCTTCAAACACTTCACAGTCATTAATTCTGTTTTCTAATCAAACAACGCTCTGCAAGGAAGTCTGGAAGTGCCAGGGGTCAGCTTTTCAGCTGGTATGAATGGAAGCAGATCTGCTGAAGCATCAGGGAGCCGTGTCTACACGCACATCTGAAGCTGTGCCTTCTTTGCGGCTCCTCTCTCCCTGACAGGTTCTCCGTCACTTAAATTGTGAAAGCACTTCAAGACTCATAAAAAGATATTGTTCTTTTACTTGGCATGTCTAAATTTTACTCCAGATTAAGCTCAATTATTACTTTGCCTTTAGACAACCCTGCCAGACGGACATTTTGGCAGGTATTACGGAAGACATTTGTTATCAGAAATCTGTGCGGCTTTCTGTTTCCTAAACTAGATATTTATTATCTGTGAGCAGCTGATTCTGCATCATCAATTCATGCCCTCATGGTTTCTTGCATTTGTTACTGTGATCTTTCTTAAATCTTCTTCCAATCCAGTATTTTTATTAGAGAAGATTGTTAAACTAGTATTCTAATCTAGGTTTGTTTTATTTGCATTCTCTATATGCTTTCTTCTACTGTTTCAATACAGAGTCATTCTTAGCAAAAAAAAAAAAAAAAAGAAAAAAAAAGGTTGTAGGGGTTTTACCTTTACAATCCCTGGTTTATCTAACTCAGTGCTGATTGATAACCAGCTCTTCAAACAATTAGTTCCCCTTTGACTGACCACACAGATCAGAAAAATAAAACCAAACCAACACCACTTTGTAAATTCAACTTAAGTTCATTTAACTGCTGAACAGCTGGTTTAGAATGTAACTCTTTCACAAAGTGAATGGTGGTTTATGTTATTTAGCATTGAACAATGGACCTATGTTACATCAGACACATGCATTAAAAACCTGAGTACAAAGAACTCATTTAAGAAACCATGGAAATCATACATAAGGTAAGCTGTGCTTGTTTCTAGTCGAGAAGGCTTCAAATACAAAGTGATATTCCAAGATTTACAAAGCTCTTTTCTTAGCATGTAATATTTACAGTAAGCAGCATGCTGTATATTCAAAGAATGCAAATGTTAAACTGCAGCTACAAATATTTACTGTAGATTAGATATATAAGGAGGATGATCTGGACACGTTAGAACAATTCCCTGCATTGGTGTAACACAGGGCATGAGCATAACCCCACAAATAATGTCAGAGTTGCTGTCACTGCCTCTTCTCTGCTATAGCACAGAGCTTTCTTGTCCATTGTGTTCATAGAACGCAGAAGGAATTATTGAGAACTCATTTATCCTGTCATGACTTTTCACCTTTCCTTATACCTTTCCCTTCCACTGATAAGCTTCAGCTGTAGCAAAATAAAAACTTCAAGCTCAAGAAAAATTATACTCTTCTTGCAAGTTCTACTGCCCAAGTATGAAATATAATAAAACATGAAAGAAGAAGACAGGAGCAGGAAAATTTACAAAGACTTTAGAAATTCTCTTATTAATAGGATTGTCTATGCCAAATGACAGTCCTCTCCCCCTCTCCCACCACATCTTTCCAAAAGCTGTTTATAGCCATTTAATGGATTTCTTTTATCATGTCTACAATTACACTGCTCTTCCGAAATGGAAAGTTTGATTTTAAACTTCTCCTGCTTTCATTTAGTGGATTTTCTCATTTGTATAATCCAACTGCTTCTGCTCCTTGGAAAGTATCCTGTTGTTTTTTTAATTTAATATCTCTTGCTTTCGCCAGATCTTAGCTGGGACAAAAACTTGCAGCTGCATTTGAAACTAAAAATAAAACCAATATATGCTGGAATAATCGTGGTGCAGAGGAGTTTGGTCTTGTTCCTAGATTCTGTTCGAGACATTGACACATGGATTGCCATATCATGACACACACCTGCTCAGAGAAATTTTCATCACTAGCAGCCAAAAATAACAAATATTGGACCACTCCAAAGCTTTCATTATGTCTGGTCTCACACCCTGACTACTCAAGTCAGACCAAAAATTGGACCCATAGGCCACAAGAGATTCTTGAGCATGTATAAAGGCTTCTTTAAAAATTTATCCAGGGACAAAGAATTCATCACACAAATGGACAGATGGGTTTTTTTATTTTGCTCTATTCATTCTCCTGCATATGAGAAAGCCTAGAAGTGGGCTTCACTGCCTCTGTATTTAAGGATGGGCTTATCTTTCTGAGTGCTTCTAGCTCTAGATGTTTCTGGGGAAGGCTGAGGGGAATGCAAGATTGGAAGAGGAACCTCCAATGGCTGTTCATCCCTTTTTAAAATGGTTTCTGACTGAAGACAGTATAGTCTCTAAAATATGTCCGTCTCTTGCCTTTCAGCAAAAAGTAAGATTTGATATATGCCTTAAATAAAGTAGCTATTTAGGTGAATAAAAACACATGAAATGCACCGCAAATTAAAGCAATACTATGGGTCTCTATGTGTGGGATAAAATTCATCTTTATGAAGCAATTATAGTACTTAAAACCCATTTACACACAAACATTTCAGGATTTCCTGGATGATTCTTTTCCTATGCTATAACATCACGCTACACCATTCTTTATACTGAGATATGCAAATAAGTGTTCAACAGTTCCAGCAGAATTTATATAATGCAGAGATACTTGGACGTAAATTGTGCCAACAGAGTAATCACTATTCCATAAACTATTTCAGATCAACTACAGGGCAACACTTTTCCTCCACACCTGATCCAGTAGGACATACTTCTTTAAAAACCCCAGTAACCCTTCTTGTCTTTTATTGTAAAAATACACTGACCGCTCTCATAGACCAGATGACAAAAAGTACTCTCTCCAAATTCCAACCAAAATTTAGAAGGGTGCAAAAGAGCAAAATGGAGTCCCATTTTAAATAAACACATACCTTTGAAGTCTGTAAAAAATTTCCTTCTTTTTAGCAATTTCAAGCACAGTGGCAGCAGTCGTCTCTTGCATTGCTACTTCTCTGAAGTAGTTCCAGTTCCAGTAGATGTAACTTCCTCCATATATCTTTGCCTGGAAAATCCAGCTAGGATGTCAAGAGAAAACCTCAACAACCACGGGTCCAGATCCTCATAGGTGGATAAGAGGGAGTAAGAAGTCCTAATAGATATTGGGTATTTTTGCAGATATGTGTCTTAATTGTTTATAGCAATGACTTCTTGTGAAAACACCAATTACATTTTCACTGATTTGAAAACTGTCTATTTGTCCAGAGAGTATGTGGATGCCCCATCTCTGGAAGTGTTCAAAGCCAGGTTGGATCAGTAACCTGATCTAGTGAGTGGTACCCCTGCCCAGGGCAGGGGGCTTGGAACTAGGCGACTTTTAAGGTCCTTTCCAATTCTATAATTCTGATTCTATTTCAGGTTACCTTTTACTTCATGCAATGCTCATGTTACAAAAAAACCTTTGTGAAGTATGACTAAAACAGTATATTAAAATCAGGTTTGGTGATTTGCAATATTTTTAGCATGGAACCACTAATCAAATAAAGTTTTCTGGTTTCAATTCCTGTATAGGAGCAGAAGGCTAAATTTCTCAGTTTTGGTAGCTGGTCACAACATTATACAGGTAGAAGACATGTAGAATTAATTCATCTCAGGAGTTAATATTTCCAATACATAAATATGCCTAGAGAGGAGAGAGGAACTCAACTGCAGTTGTACAAGGGAAAATTCTGCCTGCCACCAGTTTATATTTACCTTATATATACATTGCATCATTTCCTATGGATGAAGTCCCATATCTAAAACACCATCATCTGGCATTTAAAGAACAGGCTGGTTTTAAATCACCCCTGACGTTCTGAACAGAATTTCGGCACCTCTGGCAACAATAGCAGTATTGACTTCTACACAATCTAAATTTCATTATATTAGAAAGTCCTTGTGCAAAACCCTCAGCAGACAGTTAAAAAAAAAAAAAAAAAAAAAAAAAAAAAAAAAAAAGAGAAGGTAGTGGTGGTGTCAGGCATGTTGCATGCTGTGCTTTCTTTCCAGATTTCTGCAGAAGAATGTAGAAAATACTACTACATCTCCTGCCATCTCAAGGGAACAAACTTCTCCAGGAGCAGCTGCAACAGATCAAACAAGTAGTGGAGGCCTCTAACTCTCATCCTTTTTGGAAGAGCTAAAAAGACAGCTCCTGTCTCCCACCCTTGTAATTTACAAATTAATTTCAGCCAAAAAAAAAAACAGATTCTGAAGGGCCTTCCCCTCTGCCTTGTATAATTTAATTCTCACTTCAGATGCAAAGGGTCTGTGGCAAAACTCCACACTTGTTTACAGAAGTTAAGCCCCATGTTTACCCAGTTATAACTAAATCAAAGTTTTCTGCCACAACATTCTGTTTACTCGACTCACTTGGCTCTCTTCACAATGCCTTTAGTGACACATCCAAACGTTTCGTGGTTGGTAGCTGTTGTCTCCTAATCTTTAGTGACAGCTCAGCTCAACCTCTGGTGTTTTCCAGGCTTGGATAGAAGACAGAAAAATAAATATCTTTTTTCTTATACTCGCTGATGTTTTTCCTCTTTTCTTTTTTTCTTTTCTTTTTTTTTCTTTTCTTTTCTTTTCCAAACACTCTCTTCAACAGAGGTTTTCTGCTTTTCACTTTATGTGACTGAGCTTTCAAATTCTGAATTATAATTGAACTCTGTGGCTTGAGATGCTTTTCACCATGTACTCATGCTTAGGAAAAGAGGTTTTTAGTGAAAAAGACTTTAAAGAAATTATTAATTTATTTGATGCCTGATGTAGTAAAATTCCTGTATAAAGACAGAAGTAACTTCCCCCTCCCCCCCCCTTGTTTTTTCCTTGTCTCCTTTGCTTTCCATTTTAAAAGGGAAAATCAGCTGGGGACAAGGGGGCAACACTGAAAGAAAACCATGATGAAGAGCAGTCTCAGAAGATGGCCTGTGAGACAGAAAGCCAGACGCTTTGAACAGCTCTGGTCACTTGTAGTCATACAAGAGAGAAGAAAGGAAGAATTTATCAAGCCGACACCGTCTCCCTGCTCCGAGTGCAGAGACCGATCATTTTCTGTCTCTTGGCTAGTCTTTGTAATAAATATAGGCTTGGTGTGTAATGAAAACCAGCTGAGTGTTTCTCAAGGTACAGATGCTTTCTTTTCTTCTGATTCCAGCTAAGATTGTTCTTACTCTTCATAATCTCCCACAGCTGCCAAAAATCCATCTTATCGTTGCATGAGGTGAAGTTTCCATTAACAGCTATTATGGTAGCAGAGGTCAGGCATCCAGTGTCAAATGAGCTGCTAAAGAGAAACACTGTGCTAGAAAATCCTGTACTAGGGAAGAAAACCTCAACTGAGGTGTGTTTTATTATTAATCTGAGTCGCCGTTATATGCAGATGTGGCTGGGCCATGCTGCTGACAGACCAGTTTCTCATGTCCGGGAAAGAGACAGGGAAATTTGGGGTGTGGATGAAGTGGGAATACACAACCCCTTGGCAGGCTGAAGAGGAATTTTGATAGTTTTGATGATGTTCATTCTGTCAGCCAACAAGACTGGCTGCTCCTTAGGCTGAAGGGCTCTAATGAAGGAAGCTTTGGCCATAAACATCACTTGCCATTTCAGCACTCATGCAGCTGCAAGTGTGGTTCCTGACTCCCAGTCATCACCGGGGAATAAAATAAAAGCAATAACGATAATAGCCCTTAGTTTTCAATCACCTAATGGAAAATGAGGAGTTTCCCTCAAAAAGAAACAGCACCATCTCACATATTTTCTTTTTGAAAAGACCTTCCTCTAGTTAAGGCATCTGGATTGAACACATTCTTCGTTGATGGTGAATAACAATATTTTAATGCCCTTCTAGAGTGGGGACATATATTCTTTTGGAATTACCTACCTGAAACACATACTGCCTGGAAGACATTTTGACTAGGAACACACTGAATGTGTCTTGATAGATCTCTATTTACACGAGAAGTGCACCAAAGCTGTAATCATACGGGCAGACACACTTTGCAATTGCCAGTGTGCTACACAGTGGACAAAGAAGTAAGGAATTAAAAAATATAAGTTTCAATAAATTTAGGAATTGTTTTGCAGACTCCCTCAATTTTAAAATAATGAAATGCAGTTGTTTGGAATAGCCTCACCAAAATATTGAGTACCCCAATGTATTTTAAAAATTACTTTTGACATTTGAAAATATAAAGGAATAAAATATTTTCAGAAATTACTGGCTATTTTTCAAAGAATCACAACACTATTCTTTCTACAATACCTCAATATTGAAGGCCCTAAATTCTAAATACAGACTCTACCAAAAATGCCACAACTGTCAGACACCAACATTATTGCAATATCTCAGCAACATCCTGCTGAGACATGGCCACCCTTCCTCTTCCAAAAAGCCATCTTGTGAATTTATGTTAGGTTGTGTGGAGAATTAGAGTGGTTTGTCAGCCAGCAGCATTTTTGTGTGACATGGAAAACCGTTTCCCACACAGAAGTGTGAAGACCCTGCAATGAATTTAGTCCCATGTTTTGCAGCTTTAAAAAAATCCCTGCTATATTAAAACATCACAAAGCTCTTACAAAATTACTCACAGCAAAGCACATGAAACCCCATCTTTTCTTTTGGAATAAGTCTAGAGGAGGCCACCAAGATGATCAGAGGGATGGAGCACCTCTCCTGTGGGCAAAGGCTGGGAGAATTGGGGTTTTTTTATCTGGAAAAGTGATGGCTTTGGGGTGACCCAATTGTAGCCTTCCGGGACCAGGGCGCCTGCAACAAAGATGGAGAGACACTATTTGCAAGGGCCTGAAGGGACAGGACGAGAGGGAATGGCTTCAAGCTGAAAGAGGGAAGACTTAGCTTAGATATTAGGAAGAAATCCTTTACTGTGAGGGTGGTAAGACACTGGAAGAGGTTTCCCAAAGAAGCTGTATATGCACCATTCCTAGAAGCATTCCAGACCAGACTGGATGGGGATCTAAACAACCTGGTCTAGCGAAAATTATCCCTGGCCATGTTGGGGAATTCGGAAGGAGGTGAACTTAAATGTCCCTTCCAAGCCAAATGATTCTATGGCCTGTAGCTTTGGCAGTCAATTTGAGCAAATCCAGCACCCAAGACTCTACCACCAGAACCTGGGGAGCAGCTTCCTCCCAGGAGGAAATACACAGGTGGTCTGTGGCAATGCTGTCACCACAGCCACCTGGACCCCAGGGTCCCCAGGGCCCCACCGGGCCTGGCAGAGAGGGAGCAGTACGGGCTCTGGAGGATAACTGGGAGGCACAGAACGTTATCTGTAGTGTCTTCACGGAGCCCCACAGACATCACTCTTAATCTGTACCTTCTGTCATGAAGAAATGCTATAGGAGCAGAAAAATACAATACTAAGTAGCTTTTTCTACCCTCCTCCCCTGCTGAAGGCAGAGGTGGACATTTCAGCGATGAAGCCAAATGATCTGAAATAGTCTGCAGCCACTGATCAGTTCACCCCGCGATACACGGTCTTACTTAGTGCTAAAATGTCAAGAAAGGCATTAAGTCATAGGTTTGAATCAAAAGGATGTTGAATGAAAAAGCCACTATCTTTTAAATGGATTAATGAAAATGTTTTTCACTTGTCTTAACTACACAAAACCTTGTTTTATGGAACACACAGTTAGCCTATAGACACCAAAGTGTTTTGGGTTTTTCCTTTTCCTAACTGGGAGAAGAAGAATTACATATATATCATGATTTCTGGTGGAAATTTGGTCTGCTTCAAAGTATGGTGATAATAGGAATACCAGATTAATGGGCATCTCAGTTGGATTAATGGCATGAAAGTGAAAACATACATTACTGAATTNGTTAGTTCCAAAATGGATTAACAACTAGTTTTCTCCTACCATTTATGCTAAACCAATACACCAGATTAATGGGCGTCTCAGTTGGATTAATGGCATGAAAGTGAAAACATACATTACTGAATTAAGGAGACATACTCTGCTATTTAGAATTGCACTTTGAGTAACTGAGTGACCAATAGGTTACAAAGAACATTTCTCAAGAGGTTGTTTATGTTGAGATAAATCTTTTGTAACCTGTGTTCTGCTCCCTAATGGTGGGGTCCTCCTTAAATATGACTGAGATTACACAAGGATAAAATGGTTAAACAGTTAAAACAGTAAAACAGACACAACAGGTCTTAAAGGTCTTTTCCAACCTAAATTATTCTCTGATTCTACAGTGTCAGCACTTCTATTGCCCTCTCAATATTGCAAGCAAAAAGAGCAGTCTGCATGCACAAATCTCTGACAAAATTATTTTCAAGGCTCCTGTAGTTTAGCACATTTCTGTCTTCCAAGCAAAATGGGAAGAGAACCCAGACTGAAAGCAGAACAAGGTGGGTTGGCTGGGGAAGGCTGTCACAGCCTTTGCCAGACATCCCCATGTAGCTGTGGGGCTGACAATCTTTTAAGCTGCCCTTTACATGGCAACTCTCTCTCTTTCCTTCATAAAGAAGGGCGAATTTTACCACCCTACTTGCAAATACACGAAGAGAAAGATATAGGAAATGACATCTAAGGTGGAGAGGAACCCTGAGAAATTGTCACACAAATCACTGATGGATGAGATCAGCAACAATACAAGTATGATAAAATCAAGACAGAAACTGAAATAAGAAAAAAAAGCAAAAACAAACTAAAATCTGTTTCTACCATCAAGATGCAGCTGTAGACACTAGTGCCATGGGAAGATGTGGAGACAAAACCTGATAATAAAAAGTTATTGCAGGATACATGGACATAAAAAATATATAGATTTGAAAGTAATGTTAAAAATGCTTGGCTTTTATCAGCATCACACTCAATGTAGCTCATGATTCTTTTGCTTCCTTAGTATTTCACACTTCTTTGTGGACTACCACCAAACACCAGCAGCTGCAAGGAGAGGGAAAGGACTGATTTAATGCAGCAGCTCCCTTACTTCTCCTTGTTTCTGTCTTCCTCACAGTAGGAATCCATCACATTTATATGCACCAGAGCAGAAATAACAGCATTTCCAGTTAAAACTCTAAGACAAATTAAGCTCTGCTTTGTTGGTAACTATTAAGTCAGGAAATACTTTTCTTTCCTGAGAATTTGTTTTTATAAAAGTCATATGTTTTAATCCATGTTTCTCAGATAAACTTTTGCTTTCATTAAAAATTGACTGCATTAAAAATTAAAAGTATGATATTTGTTTAAAAAAAGAAGTGGATTGAGAAAATATTAGCACAATCATGAAAAAAATGCCTTTTGTCACTGTATTATCCTCTCATGATTAGGGTCGTTGATCAAGCATCTTCTTTTTTGATGCTTTACAATCCCTTCTCTTGTTAAACCTGGTGCTTCATGAGAGGTGGCTGAGCCCTAGCCCACAGGGGAACAGGGGTGCATAAAAAAATCCAATGTCGTTTTCACTAGTCATTATATCCATACTCCCAGACAGATTTTTCATTGGGGCGCCCTTTGGGTTTCTTTCCATAGATAATTGAATTTCCAAGTAAAACATGAAATGAACAGTTTTACATTAAAAAATAGCTTTGATAAATAACTTTCAACCTGTCCTACTCATTATTATACACTTAGTATTTCCATGTGTGCTGAGGGAATGATATTACACCTGGGTTAATCATACATGCCCTGAAATACATAACTGCACCCTCAGCATCCACAGGAGAGTTCTGACAGGCCGGCAAATAACCCAGGAGCTGCACCAGACCCTGTTTCTGAGTTCAGCAACTGGAAAATAAAAGCATCAGAGGCCCCAGGGCAGGGGAGCAAAGCAGTGTGTACCGGGGGCTGAGCTGGTTTTATTCTCTGCACAAGCAGAATGGTGCATGGCTTATTTTTCTGTCAGTGAGCCAGAAGTTCATAGGTAGTGAGGCTGAGTCGAACCAGAGGTAACTGGAGGGAATTTCACTCACACTCCAGCATTGTTCTCTCAGCACAATGCTGGCTACTTCCAGCAGCAACTTTCTTCTCCACTCTACCTCCTCTGCCCTTTTCATTATTACTGCTACGCTCAATAAGGTAGCAACATATGTGCTGTTTTTTCCCAGTCCAGCAACAGTAAGTGTTAAGTAGATGATAGCTCCAAAATGCAACGTGTATATCATATTCTGTGACTAACACGATCTCCCAATCAGGACATTTTGATCTTCCAGTTATAGCTAGGGACTTTGGCAGGAAATGATCTTTTTACATGCTCTCATAAACTCTGAGAAAGTCTGGTTTTGTTTCGCTCTTTCTGCTAAAGAACACCAATAGTTTCTCTTTGGTTTCCCAGTATATGTTTACCAAGCTGATAAAGACTGCAAGATGGATCGAAAGAAACACTTGGTTTATTTTCTTTTATTTTGGCAGTGATAAGAGTGTGGAATCCATTTTAAAACCAGGAGAAAAATAATTGGCGTGTCTCAGTTATTTTTTATACACAGGCACACATGAATGCATGCACACACAGATTTTAGGGGTTTTTATGGGTACCTTCTTGACTTGCAGCCAAGCCATGTCAATGCAAGCCAGCTCATGTATTTAATTGTATCAGCATATAATGGCAGACAGATTTTCTTCCTTTCTGTGCTGCAGCACGAGAAGCTTTCTGAGGAGAGCTTGTTTTTTACTAGGAAACAGGAGAGCGCTTGGTAAGGGAAGTAAACCCTTTGCTTCTATTATCCAACAGAGATTAAAAATGCAGACACATCTAGATGATAAGCTGAAGCACAGTATCATGCCCTCTGTGTAATTTACGAAATACATGCCTGAACTAATAAATGCCTCAGGGAATAGTTAGTGGTGAGTGGGAGCCTTCAGTGTGGTGCTTATATAAAAATCAGGATAGACTAGCTAATGTTTTGCTTTTAGGTACAGACAACAAAACAGAAGCTGCAGTCCAAAATTCAGAAAAAAATCTGCTGAACTTTCAGCCCTCTGTGTCTCTGTCTCCCTTTCCACAAACACACAACCCTTTCAAAGTAAATTCCAACCAGGAAATAACAAAAAAAAAAATGCTTGGAAAAAACAGACATTACTGTTTTGTCATTATGGTCAACAGTCAGCAGAATATGCAAAAAAAAAAAAAAAAGCTTTATGCCTTTTAGGCTTAAAACTTAAATTAGAGAACCAAAAGTACTGCAAGTTCTTTATCCAGTGTGTTGGGTTGAAGGTAAGGTCATTGCTTGCCAGCAGGCTCTGACTGACTCTAATTAAACATTTTTTATACCACTCATCTGTGGCTGGGGAACATGTCATTAAAACACAGGAAACATTAATCCACAGATTAATGCTATAAAAAGAAAACTTTTACACAATCTTTACTCAACAATTAAAAGAAGCTCACAAAACATTAACCCTTGGAATACTACAATGCCACCATTGAGTAAGGGCTCCAAGTGGATGTTACTCTGATAATTACCTGTTTCTTCACCAAGTCACAGCAGTTTTGCACCAGAGTGAGGGTACTTATCCCAATACTGTTCCATTCTTTTGCCACCATACACCAGACCTTAAATTAGGGAATGGCTTATGTGTACCTTAAATTAGGGAATGGCTTATGTGTATTTACTGCATTTTGACCATTTGGAACAAACTTCAAATGCTTTTCAGAAAAATGGTGGGTGATCACTCTATAAATCCCTATGTTTCAGGCTAGTCAAGAGTCCAGCACATACCGTTATTTATTCGTTATTTATTTTTATCAAGCACTGTGGTCCATCTTGAAGCAATTGCATTGCTGTGTGAAGGCATCCCCATGCTAGCTCCATCTGCTTACGAAACCAAGTAATGTTTTGGTGTAGGAGGGTAGAGACAGAGAGGGATTTGTGGATGGACACAGATTTCTATGCTCTTGTCTGTTTACCAGAAGTATGTAAAATTTTCTGTTGCTTCTGAGGTGATATTTAGTTCTTGCACTGAATCTCCCCATTTATTTTTTCCTTTCTGTAAGGAGTTATATTTAAGTTCAAACCTGTTAAAAAGGAGTTTATAGAGATTAGAAATGGTGTAACTAGTAACATTCATTTTGTCTTCGATTTTATAAATCTATATACCTACAGAGAGCACATTCAGTATTTTTGTAGGTATGCAACTAAATCTGAGGACATGTTCTTTCTATTGGTACCTATATATGAATATGTATAGATGAAGAAAGAGAACATTTATATTTAACTTTTCAATCTGCACTTTTAGAAATGTAGCATACAGTTTCACCAGTAGCATATTATCGCTGCTTTTACTTTTAGGGTTTTTTCATAACAAAAAGTCTGTCATCCAGTCCTCACTGTTACAAAAGCAATTAGTTAAACTGGTTAAACAAGTTCAGATTGTTGCTGGAACCACGGTGGAAATATTTACAGTAAAATTCACCTGGCTTCAAGTATTGTTCCAAAGTTGAAATTCAGCCCAGTCTTGGAAGTTCACAAAGGTTCATTAGCTTATTTGAGCAAAACCCAGGCTCGTTTTCAAGTAAACTTTGGCTGATATTTAGTTCTAGATAAAGGGCACAGTATGATAGTGATATGATTAAAATGACTTGAATGAAAACCCTCTGCTCCCTCTTGTGAAGTGGGAGAGAAACATTATTGTTTTGGTTACCCATTCAACACTCATAAAATCGGCCACGCACTTCTGGAGGGAGGTTTACTGCTTATGCTCACAAATACTCACAAAGCAGCCAAAGGATTTACACAGTCAGCTAAGAAAATCCATAATGTGGGCAAGTGAAAGCATGGCTGGTTATTTAGGGAGCTAAAATGTCTCCCAAACAGGAATGAGCAAAGTGTGTTCTACCTTAGCAAGAGACAGAAAGGGAAAACAGCATCCTCTAAATCCTCACAGACTTAAAACTCTATTCTACATCATTATCATCACTTGACAGACTTATAAATTAATTGTTCCTTATTGTCCGCTAACCCAGTGACCCAGGTTTTACTGCAGCTCGACCCAAGCAAAAATCTTTCTAATCAGATGGGAATGCAAGATCCTTAATGAAGTTTACGGACACACTGAAACATGGTCTGTCCTACCATGCCATACTGCATGTTACCAATCTGCAGAGAGCTACAGCAAGTTTGTCAGGGTTAAACAAGGGAAGAATGAGAAAGTATTATTACCTCCTCTGAGGGTTCAAATCAGTTGTCAGTCTGCTGTGATGACCCTGGCCACCTTCAAGGCTCCCTGGGGAAAAGAAGGAAAGGAAATTAATAAATAGGGTTTCATAAAGATGGTTGCAGTTCTAAAGGGCAACCACTGCTCTCTTTTATCATCCCATAGTCTATTGCAAAGAAAGACTGCCTCAACCATATGAAAATATAATAAAATGCATATGTTTCTTTTATATATGGAAAAGGTATGTAATTAGTTTTAGCTAAAATAAGAAAAAATGGGCTGGATGAATGTGTGCTTACTATAAAAGAGAAAAGAGCACTTTTTTTTTTTTTTTTATGAAAGGTTATTCTTAAAAATTCCTAGTAAAACAAGCAGATGGACTAATTTCACTTAAGCTAAAAATAATACACAAGAGGAGAAAGCCAAACTTGAGTCTCCCTTTGTAGGGAGTGTCAGGTATATATTTAGAGGGATCCACATTTTCCTTGGTGGCTTGGGACAGGAATCAAAGGCATACCTTTGCTGCTTAACAAATCATTATCTTTACCTTTACTGCTTAGGAAAAGAGAACCAGAAGTCTCATTTGAGTATTGAACCTTCTGGTTGTCCACATAGTTTTTAGTTCAACCCCTGGCTCCACTTTGGAGTCTTCAAGCCAGCTCTCTTCAAGACAAATGTGGAATGGAGAATTTTAATCCTGATGCAACCTGGATTCAAGAGGAGACTGCTCCATGACTCTGGATCTAGAAGCTCTACCTCGGTTTGCACTTAATAATAGAAATACAACTGAATGGATTTTTCTGAGGCATGGTAATGTTTTCAAGAGACAAGAAGGGCTTTTAGGAAACAGCCTTGACTTGTGCCCTTATGGGATGTTAGAAAACCTGCTGCAAGTTTCATTTGTATATATTCAGCTATGACCAAGTCCCAATATTATTTCTCAATACTGCCTCTCTCTTTGACAGGTATTGACAGGAAATCAAGGCAATTTCACAAAATTCCAGGTTTGATTCTGGATACTGTTTGATACAATGCAAAAATAACAGAACTTCTATTTAAAGCATAAACCCGCTCTTCCTAAGAAAGTGGAATATGCCAAAGCTTGGGTTTCACCGAATCAGCTACTTGGAATTTTTCTACTTAAACAAGGGAATTTTCCCTCTTTCAGCTCAGTCTGAGCTTTTCCTTACATTTTCTCTCCCCTGACCTGCTGAAGAGGGGGTTGACCAAGAAGATTTGGGGGGTACCTGATGTCCAACTCAGGGTCAACCCACCACACAAACCAAGCAACCAAAATCACAGGGTTAAGCATGAGGAGGAAGAGGAAGGGAAGAGGGAAAGGGCAAAGAGAGAAAGGATAATGGAGAAGTGGAAAGGGAGATGGACCTTTTGGAGAGCTGCTATAAAACAACTTAAAACAATGCTTTCACTTATAAAAACTAAGCCAAAATTAATCACAAGCTCAAAAATATAGATCTTCCATATTTATACCAGGTTGCCCTTTGGAATACAGTCACATTTTAAATCATAGCTATGCAGAGTAAATAGTACTAGGTAGTCTAATTTCTATTTACAATTTAAAGTATTTCTGAAGTGGGCAATCCCTGAGTGAAGAAAGAATGTAAACTCAGAATACATGTTCAGTAACATTTGCTTAGTGAAAAAAAAATCTTTAGACTTGCTACTGTGGTTCACTATTAAATCTGAGTAGCTGGGTCTGAATGATTTATGTGCTAAGTTATTAAAAGTAAATCAAATAAACGCATGGGAACACCAGTCAGTCCATTTGCTCTCGCTAAATCCCCCTCAGGTTATTTCTCATATATCAGCAGTGTGGCCAAGCAGACTGCAGGATTGTTCAAGTGTCATGATAATATTTTGGCATCTTCAATAAGCAGTGACAAAGGGGAAGACTTCTGACACTCTCAAAAAGCATTTTGGAAGTGTTTTTTCATGTAATTATGACAAGTTGTGTTAATTAATGCTGAAGGACCCTTCTCATGTCACTTTCCTAAAAATGCACTTATCTTAGTGTCTTGAACATTTTCAGGACATATTTCAGACCTTATGAAATATATTTATGTATATGAAACATAAAACACATTTTCAGAGTTGCAAGCCTGCAGTCTTGCTCTATTTTCTTCGTCCAAGTTTCTCAGTGATTAAGTTTCAACATCAGTTTTCTTAATGAGTCATAATATCTGAAAATGATTTTACTATAATTCATGTTGAATCATAGAATGAACCACAGAATGGTTTGGGTTGGAAGGCACCTTAAAGATCAGCCAGTTCCAGGCTCACTGCCACGGGCAGGGACACCTTCCTCTAGATCAGGTTTGCTCAAGTAGAATGCATCCCTGGCCGTGGCAGGGACAAATTAAAGTTAACCAAGTTTAAAAGATTTAAAATATATCTTCAATCAAAAAGACTTACAGGCATCATCTCAGGCTTTTTCCCAATGTGACTATTTTGCACAGAATATTGCAAACCATACATAAATTACTTTCATTTTTATAAGGATATCTTTCAAATTATGTTCTCTGTTGTGGAAACTTTCCCATACACAAAGAACTTCCATTATATTTTACTTTGTTCTAATCCCAGTTATGCTTGTCAGGATTCATGAAAGCTCAGTGCACTCATTCAAGCTGTGAGAGAACAGACTTTAGAGGACTATGCCTTTTTGGACCGCTCTTCTTTCAGGTTCATCTATGATGAAATAAATAGTTTGGGCCCATGTTGTTTCTCAAGGAGGCTTACAAAGAAATTGTTCATATTTAGGATCTCAGCCAGTGAAACAATTTCCCTTTCATATTCTTTTTTACTGGAACACCAAGATGGAAAATTCATCATATTTGCTGAAGGACTAAAACACTTTTTATGTATGACCATGCACCCCAATTGACCAGTTCCCATGGCTGTCACTCACATAAATATCCCTGGTTTATATCACTAGATGTGTATTCTGACCTGGAAAACTGTCACCATTTCTAAACTGGGATGTTATTTCTAAAACTGCCTTTGAAGAAGTCTACCCATCGCTTCTGAACACACAGTGCTTTTCAGTGTGACCTTTTTATCACACAGAACTGGAAAAATGCACTATTAAAGTTATTTGTTTGGACATCATATTCCTACTCCTATTGTCACTTCTCTCTAAATTCACAGCTAACCCTCATACTCTGAAACAGGTTATGAAGTTTCATAGAATTACTTCTGAGGACCAACTTTGCCAAGAATTCATATTTCCTGTTATTTATTAATAAAAACAGGAGTTTCACATAAAAAGAGTGTTGGTACTCAGTATTTTCCTTCCACATAAAATGTTGGTTTTCTTAAAAGACAAACAAAACATTAATATTCCAACAACATTTTCTTTCAACAGAACCTCTCCTGGTGTCCCATGTAAGTTAAGTTGGTGGGTCTGTATTCCCAAGGATTAGATTCTCAGATAGACTGCAAAATACAGGTTCTGGGAATCTTCTTGAGGAGACCACCATTCTTCTCTGAAGGCCAAGAAATGGCAAAAGAAAATGGCAGTACATTTATGCCAGCACATGTAGCACAGTTCTCTCAAGAAATTCTCACACAAAGTGCAACCAAAAAAGAGATTTTGGCTGAACTTTTCAGTATTTCGATTGCCTCTAAATAAAGAGACAACACAGAGGATATATTTCTTATGCTGGGAAAAAAAATACTTATTTTTAAATAGCTTCCATTTTCCTATTAAACAGAATAGCACTTTCATAAAATAAAATATTTATACTAATGAGCCTTCTGTACCGACCAACAGGGAAAGAGTGAGTAGTCAAATATGAGATTACTCTTATTGATTCTTATTTCATTGCACTCGAGGAATAGTCTGCAGATACCATCTGCAGGTAAATCCTGGAATTAAATTGACACAAATTGCAGCTCAAGACCACCTCTGACGTCAAAATTCAGTCCCATCCATTCCATTTTTCCAAGCCATTTTCAAATTCCAGAAGAAATTTTAAAATCCTCAAAAATAGTAATGTTATGATGGAGAAAAACAAATAATTATTTACTAGTGCTATAGCTCATTTCAGATGTCATTTCAGATTCTGAAAAAGCTGACTTGCATTAAAAAAAAAAGGAATTTTTTAAAAACAAGTTACCATTGGGCATTACAAATACACGTATAGATAATTTTGTAAGTCTTTGGAAGTTCTGAAGAAAAATATGAGGTTTTGTCTCAAATAACAGGCTGTGTATTCCCCTCCCTACAATCAGAAAAGGTTAAGCTATTCTCTGAGCCACTTAGTTTTGGGTCAGCAAAGTAAGAGCTCTGCTAAAATGTAAGGTTTCATCTTTCAACAGGAAATGTCTGCCTGGAGTAGGATTTTCTTTCACAGCAGCCCCGAGTTTATGGTAGCAATCACTTACAGCACAGGGAAAGTGAAGGAGAGAACAAGTACCAGGTATTGAACACAAAACTTGACAGAAAAGCTGAACAACTTTTTGAAACAGGCTGTTTCCTTCCCGGAGGGAAAGTGGTAGGTGTTCTCTGATGCTGCCTGGTTTATTTACAGAAATCTATAAGGTGTTTTTTTTCTGGAGCACAAGTAAAATCAAGAAACAAGAGAGAGTTTTCCTCTCACTTTTCCAAACCTCTCTTAGTCCAGACACTCTGCCAGCAGCTGGTTTCCTCAGGGACGCCTCCTCCATGCTATACTAAGCCCTGCCTCCTGTCCCTTTACCAGCTCCTACATCAGTTTCTTTCATCTTTTCCTCACCTCTTCCACAGATAGGCAAACAATCAAAAAAAAAAAAAGGCTGAGAGAACTGTTCTCGCTTCCAATTGCTTTCAGTGAGCCTTTCCTGTGTCCTATGAGGAGCCCCTGTATGGGTGACTCCATGTCGCCCCTTTGGGTGGCACCACAGGTTTTACAACAGTTTCATTTCCTTTAAAGCCCTAAAATTGCACTGGCCCGCTAATTCGCTTAGGTTTCTGGGAAACTTAGTCTCAGCTATGGAGTTTATTTTTCTTATTTTTTTTCTTCCATTTAATAATCTTTACTATATTTTAATAATGCATTTTAAAGCACTGACGATCAATAAGAAGAGGGTATTCCCCAGAAAACAGGACTACATGAAACAAGCAGAATACCTAGAAAGTAACATTCGATTAATATCGATCACTCGTTACCAGGGTAAAAAAATTAACCAGAAGGGAATGTTGTTATCTGAAAACTTCAAACAGCTATCCAGGAAAAGCCGAGAACCTTTCCAGAGTCACAAAGATGAATTGTAAATTTCTGAGGAACTGCCACTCTATTCATTGATTTAGTGGTTGCTCACGCTAACAAACCTCAGAGCATGAAAGATAAGGCTCTCATTTCATCAGTCACCTCCAATGCACAGGCACGAGCGCTGTCTGTCTGGGCATAGAAGAAAGTGAAAGTACACCATGGGGGATTTTCATGAGGCAGTGGTACTTTTTTTTTTTCTTTTTGAGCCCCAAAAGCAACCAGTAGCATCAGCTTCATGCGGATATCTCAAAGTTACAGCAATAACAATAGCATTAGATAATTCTGACACAAAAAAAAGCTGAGGTGGAGTTACCTCCACTTTCAGGATTGAAGTCCTGTTTAAGCCCAGCTGGACTACCAGCTCGTTTCAAGCTTTCTGCTGAATGCATATTGAGTGCTAATGATCTCCAGCTAATTCCAGATTGGAGTTAAGAGTTTACAACAGAAACTGACCTTTGCTGTCCCTGAGGGAAAGAGGGAGTGAAATGATTATCTGAGGCTATTTGTTAGGTCTGAAAACCCACTTAATGGATCAATAAATCAAACAGTGAATGAAGCTGGTTTAGAAAGCAGGTGTGTGGATTCTAGTACTAAATAGGTGTTTCATGTGAGAGAATAGTGTGGGTTATGTTAGGCTGAATGAAATCCGCTGAACTGTGTCCTGTAAATCCCTAAAGCAGGATGACATTTGTTCTAACTTTACTATCCCCTCTTGTAAGAACACAGTAAAACACTCCTGGAGGTGTAGCTTGCACAAAACACGTCAGCATACCATGCATGTAATTTTTGATGGGTTTTAAGGCAGTACACTAGTAACAGAAAAGTGCATGAGTGTTTATAATGTCAAGGGCTGCCAGCAAACATCAAAGACTTCTTAGTGCCCACATTTAGGATATTTTCTAATTTAAGACAGAATAATATATCACTGAACAGCCATCAAAGAAAAATGATGGACAGGACAAAAAGAGGACCAGCTTGCTTAGGAAAATTAAAAGCAAGTGAAGCCCTAAACCTCATCTTTCCTATCCTGCCCATGGCATGGCATAAGGGAACTCCAGAGACAACTGCCTTTTTTCAAGTGATATTCAGCTTACCAGCAGATGCAGAGAAAACTACCATAGGAAACGCTGCAAGAGCCGCACATGTTATCCCAAGAGTGCTTCATTAGTCCATCCATAAATCAATGGTCTTCGTTAAAAGAGTGGTATGTAAGAGGCTATCAGAATATCTGTCCCGGAATATTTTAAGATGTTTTTGTCAGTTTAGGGTTTTTTAATTATTGAAATATGCCAGACTGGGAATTTTTTACAAAAATGGTAGAAATAGTAGAGAAAACAGGCTTGCACTCTGACAGCATATAATACTTTAGTTCATGTAAATTTGAAAGGGATTGCATGTTACAATGTGCTGTAGTGTACCTCAACACTCAGAGTATTCACTCAGCAGAAAGGTTTACCCAGTAAAGTCACACTTTTTCCAACTCTTCTCATTACATGCTCATGTATTACAGTGGAATAAGACCAGAGCCTTATTCCATTCTGTGTTAAATAAATAAACACAGAACAAGTAGGTAGCATACAAACTTATTTTTCACATCACGGATCTCTTAAGACAGAGTACATGTGAATGTCCCCTTGCCCCTAGAAAACCTCGTAACAGCAGCCTGGAATATGATTCTTGTGGTAAAGCAAATTCCAAAACAACACCAGCTGATATTATCACTACAGCACCTTCCTCCTTCCAACTTTTTCCCAGACAGTACATTTTTAAGCTAAATCAAACGATTATCCTGAAATAGCATTTTCCAAATGTTTTCCAGTCCATAACAGGCAGCATCTAGTAAAGCATTTAGTATAACCTCGGCAGAAGGAATCTCGTATTTTTTTAGTAAATCTTTCTAAGCATTGAGAGAATATTAAATTGGAAGGAACTGTTAGTCTGTTGGGATGTGATAAAAATTCAGGATCGACCCAGACAATTACAGAAGTTGCTTAGCATCAAACAAAATCAGGTGCAAAATGCTTAGCTTAAATCAGGAATATTGTATGCACAAAGCCAGAATGAAGAATGATTAAGCAGCAGCTGTTAAGAGGTTTTAAGGAGCGCCATGGATCACAGGCTGAACATAAATCAAAGTTGTGTTCTGTGGAAAGAGGCAGGCATCACATCGGGATGTGTTTTACAATATTGCCTGTGAAAGACTGGAGATGGAGCCCTTCCTGTGGCTGTGCCAGGAGGCTTCTGGATGCCTGCCCTGGAAACACCAAACTGCGAACAAAGTTCACCATTTAGAGAGTCTGCAAAGAGGTGGTGGGAACGAGAATAAGTGATAAAACGAGGGGAAGGAGATGAGGAGACGGGAGGGTGAGAAAGGAGAAAGGAAAGGCTGAAGCTCCTTAATTAAGAGAAAACAGGATGAAGGTGAGAGCAGTGATCAAATAACAGAAAGAACAGCTCTTAAACCCTTTGGACTTCCAGGAGTAAACAGACATAAAGTTATGGAACTAAACTTCAACAGCAAAGATGAGTTATGCACTGGGGGGAGGCTAATAAAGCTATCAGGCAGGCCCAGGGAAAGCATGGGCCCTCCATCACTGGAAGCCCTGAAGACAAATGTGTTGAGACCCAGACGTACTCGATTCTCCCACTGGGGCAGGAGAGACCTCAGCAGGCACTTTCCAGCCTTACATTCAATTATCCTGTGATTCTACAAAACTACTAACATCACAGTATTATTCATCTCTTTAGAAACTATGCAGCCACTACTGAAATAAAATAAAGGGAGAAGAGGGGGTGATGAGGTTTTTTTTAATAAGTTTCTTGTGATGGATGTGAGTCTCTGATAGGCTCCTGGGTGCCTATTAAGGAAACCTCCATATGGATACAAGTCTAATATTTCCCATTTTGTCTTCTTTTTTACCCTCACTACGATTATTCAGATTCCATTTTGTTTATACTAATCCTAGTGCATCACATCCTCCACAGCAATTTTCAAATACATCCCCTCAGAATAGCTCAAGAGATCCCCTGCATGATAAAGAAGTGCCAGGAATCTTTTTCTTCTTTTTTTTTGTTTTTAATGAACATGTTTTTGAGTTAATAATATGCTGAGGGAGCAGCTGCACTCAGCAAAACTCCAGCTATAAAACCCTGAAAAGCTTGTGTTTCTTTCACATCATACTGCAGCCAAGCCAGCTGAGCCTACATCTGCCTCAAATCACTGGCAGGTAAAGTTTGTGTCTCACTACAGGGATGAAGTCCCACTGGGTTATTTTATTTATTTGAAGCAGAGCAAACTGAAACATTTGGTTTAACTTGAAATCATGTTTCTCCCCAAAGTTCACATGAATTTCAACAGACCTTTTTTTTTTTTTTTTTTTTTTGCACTGTTTTGTTTTGATGTGTCTGCTTTTAGTGTATGTGCTGCATGCTTGCAGCCACAAACAAAAGCCATAAAGCTGATGGGGGATTTTCATGGCTGTTTGTGCTGCCATGTGCTCCAAGGACCATGACAAAGGAACACGGTGCTTGTATTTGTAAACTCTAAAACACAGAAACTCAAGGTGGGCAGCACCAAGGCCAATTTGAGTTAACAAACTCTAAAACTGGTGGGGTATTCATGCATATAACAAGCAATCCAAATGTCTTAGCTTTTCTCTTTATCTAACCCTGTTCGCTTTTCTTAGTTTTGACGTTCTTCTTGCTATTTGCAGCCACATTCCCTTAAATCATTACTGTTCCCATAAATCCCTTCTGTATTGCCATCACTGCATTGAGTTTATCTTTTCAGATTGTCATTCCAAGCAAATGCTGCGAAAAATTGTTTGCCAAGCTCTTATATCACGCATGCACATACCGCCCAACTGATTTGGGGAGCACTGCCCAACCAAATCATAATATTAAAGGTTAACATTGCCAGTTAAAGAAAATATTGACCATCATATGACCAAGGTAGTAGGATCCTTCTTTGCTCTACAATCCTCCCTGCTCGTCCTCGGTGACATTCCTGCTCCCACCTCCCCCTTTCACCTGCTCCTCCTCCTGGCTCAGTAGCTTCAGTCATGCAGGTTTGAAGGTTGGCTTAAATTAATTCCTTTCAGCAGCCCTCTCCAGCATCAATGACCCTTTCTACTACCTCCAGAGACATCAGATAAAGCTGTTTAAGGATGATTCTGATGTGTTTATTTACAGTTTTGAAATTATACCTTGTGCTTAGCTTTCCACACCAGAGTTCTATATTCTGGAGTCACTGAGTCACTAATACATTTAGCCAGAAAAAATCATTTAACATAGGAATTTCAGCAATTATCCTGGAGAAAATAAATATCAGTAAATTTGACCAGATCAGTTAATTACAAATATCAGAAGACGCTGATGGCAAATATTTTGTTGCTTCTTAACTGCTTTGAGAAGAAAAAGAGAGAATTGTTTGGGAAAAAGTTTGACATGAATGTATAAATTTCACTACATGAATGAAAGCAAGAAATTAGTGCCCAAGACCAGTGGAAAGACACAAATAAAATACTTGCACATGGAAAGAAAATTCATTTTGCTTGTGTTTATAAATAAAGCATGTAAACAGTTGATTTTGGACTTTGTAACTCAGTGAAAACGCGAGTCAGAAAGTGTGAATTAATGTCACCAGATGTAGCCACTGACCTACTTAAATTAAAAAGACAATTCTGACATGTTATCAAGAACAACAGAGTACAAATGAAAGCCAACAGAAAATAAATGTTCTACTTATTTTAAAGAATTCATATCATCTCAGTTTTCAAGGCAGACCTCCTGAAGCTTTTATCTGACTTTCATGGCACAGTAATTCAGGACACAGGGATGAGTGACAGCTGCCAGTTCTGCTCAGAGCGCTGACAGTGGTTACCTCTAGGCCAGTGCACCTGTGACCCTGCAGTGAAAAAGTCACAGAGATCACAGCTCAATCTTCATTTGCTGCAGACATTAGTATGAAAAATAAACAACACAAACTGCATGTATAATTTGGCAAGCATAACCATAAAAGTGCCAAATGAGCTTTCGCTCTCATGGACTCACAAACATGTTGAGGATTCAACCAGTCCTTTCCTTAGCTCAGGAATACCATGAGGTGTATTTTGCTCAACCTTCACATGTACTGATCCTCTGAAAAATCTCCAAGTGATAAAATCCTATAGTCTCTCATTAAGGATTGTTCAAAAGCTTAATTATATGCCTAGTTGTCCATAGAAATCCAGGTGGGAGACACTTTGCATCATTTACTATCAGCTACACACGTGGCTGACATTTTGGCTCTTCCCCTCTGCTACTCATTAATATCACTGCATTAACCATAGGGACACACTAATCCTTGCTGATAAAGTCAAGAAAAAGGTCTTGTTACCCTACTCTGTATCCCATATTATTCCTTCAATAATCCATATCCTTCTATCGGTAAGAAATACTAGACATGGCTTTTTTTCTCTTTTACTTCCACTGTCTCCAACTAACTCCTGAAATATTTATAGAATCATTGCTTTATGCCTTTTATGTACATTTTCCTGATGAATTGACTTATGCTAGGGTGCCTGATTTCATTCCTATAACCCTGCACTTAAATTTTTTCATGATTCCTTTTGGATTTTCAGGACTATGATTTATTACAGACACTTCCTCTTCTTGTCACTTTTGAGGTTCAGGTTTGCTTGCCAGAGTGTTTGTGCTTTCTCCTGGTTTCTCTTCCTGATTTTTCTTTCATAGACTTGGAACATTGCAACTCTAATTTTGCTAAAAGAGGCTTTCTTGAATCTCTGAACTGTCTGATTCTGATGATTTACATTTACTTTTAGGATGGGAATAAACACTTATTAAGGATAGAGGTGGGAATTCATTTTGGAAATAAAAACATTTCCAATATGACACGCTGTCTTCTTTGGTGCAGAAAGGTGACATATCCCATCACCTGATCCTTTGAGTTTGTATAACTTCCTTTTTCATGGTGTAACTCACATGTGCTGACATAAAAAACCAAACAAGCTAAGGCCAAGGATGTGTAAGAGACAGTTCTTAGAGATATAGAAGGAGGAATGGCAAGGTAAATCTTGCCTAACAAACCCTTTGCTGACTACCACCAGTGGATTCACAGTGTAAATTACTTGCTGTAGTTTGCCTCCTAACTTTCAAAAAAAAACCTTCTTTTGAGACATTCAAATTGACTGTACAAAAGGCTTATGATATTTATTTGCCATCATACACATGAAAATGTACAACAATTGCACAGATGGGCAGTTTCATATGCTTTTCATTAACTTTTTTTTTTTTAAACACACCTTCTTTGCTCGAGCTAGTTTCTGCTGGTTTTGTTTTACGACATGATGGTTTATAAAATTTCTGTCAAACCGTGTTACTGTTTGATCACATTAAGAACAGTCAGGGCAAGTGTTGCCAGTTACAGTTTTCCATCCCAGCCAAGTCACAGTGTACATGTGGCGCAAGATATAAAGAAACACAAAGACTGATTAGCGTGCAAAGTGCAGCGCAGCGGTCTTTACCATTCATCATTAATGTCAGAGGGGATTTTCAGAATCGAGAGACTTCCCCTACAGCCATAGAAGTTTTGAAAGAACTTTTCTTTACAAAGAAAATCCAACCAGAAATTATGCAACATGTGAGCATAGTCTTCAGCCATGAGCTCCTTCTCAGAAAGGTTGCTTCTATCACATTTTCTTGCTAACTCCTCCTAAAGGTCCAGGAAACATACATCAGAACAGCATTCCTTAATTCAGAGCAGTGAACTTTCCCATGCATTTTCCAGAAAAGCTTCACTTCCTGAAAATGCTGCTGCGTCTGCCCCAGAACACCTGAAGCCCTCTCTTTAAAGCTTGCCACAAAAGAGATGAAGATGATCACTGTCATCTTTGGACTTCATGTGATGAATGGAAGTGGATTTTAGGGGTAAAAAGAGGATCACAAAAAAAACAAGGCCAGGAAACCAGTCTCCTGAAGACCCAAGAGACCTCCCAGTTCTCTTGTCTTCTGTATTTAATAGCCAAATACCCAAGTGTTCTTCTGATTATGCTTTGCCTTTTTTATGCATGGGAAAAATCTAAATTCAGACTAATCTCTACATTTAAAGACTTATTTGACACTCACCCAGGAAATTCTTTGTGTACCTAACCTGTTCTGTATGTGCAGACGTTAATGGAGCACACATGCTCAATGGCCTAAAAGGCATCTCTTAAGCAGGAACTGTGAGAAGGTGAATCCTCATGAAATAACTCACACAATGACAAATTTTAAATACTTTTCTTGCCAGTCAAAAATCTCATTTCAAGCAGCCAATGCACTTACTTGTATGCTTGACAGGAATGAGCAACAATTTATAGCACGTTGCCTGCTTCACTGGTTAAGAGACTGACATTTAGACATGTCAGAATTCATGCAGGGCTGTGTCACCAGAGGACTTGTTTGGGGAGCACTGCAGCAGGCACTATTCCATCACATCTCCAAAAAGTGTGCATATCCACCCCTTCTGTAGGCAGTCTGGCTCCCTGAAATCACTTAGGACCCTCTCAAGAAGATCCATTACTTTTGGGAGGAGGTAGAAGACAGAAAGTTCATACGCAACAAATTAAAGAAGGCTCTAAAATGGCTTCTGTGCCAGATGATGTTCTTGAAGTGCCTGATGAATCATAATCAAATATATGTGATTAACAAAAGGTGACTCCAAATATATGGAAACCAAATAAATATAGTGGCTTGTAGCCTTGTCATTTTGCCTCATGAGCCAGTCAGACCTCCCAAGTTAAGCAGTGCTGAGCCAAGTGTAAATTTAAATAGGAGGTCCTCCAAGGAAAACTGAGTGCCTGTGCTGAAGGAAACAGCGCTGGTAGTCCTTGCCTGTCTGAGTTACTACTGCACCAAGGTGCTTGTGTGATGCCAACAACACGGGACTGAGGCTGTTAGAAGAAACTCAGATCTTTGAACCCTAGCTCCTAGAGCTTATTAAAAGTCCCTCAACAGTATTTTGAAAATTAATGATGGCCATGTAGCCAAATTTCATAGTAGATAATTATAATACAACAAATATCCTGGCAGTTTAGAGTGGATACAGCATTTTCTTCCATTTCCTTCCTATTAAGTTTCATCAAGTATAACTGTAAGGAATTGCGAAGTTCTACTCAAGAGGTGAGTTCACTCATGTTCTAGTGTTAAATAAAAAAGATTATAGCATATCATGCTAGAATGAGAGCTTTTTTAAGCCCTATGTTACTTCTTTGTAAATTGTTTCTTACTCAATAAGAGCACAGTAAGCAAATCTCTTTGGAGGACATCATAATGCATGAAGCTAACTGCCTAACTCGTGATTCTTGGAGCAGTTTAATCTGGAAGGGTCGTCAGGAATTCATGTAGTCTAATGACCTACTCAAACTCGAGCCAATGCCAAAGTTAGGTCTGGGTGCCCAGGGCCTTGCAATTTACAGGCACAAATAATACTCTCCTAAATTCATATGTCATGTGAAAAAAAAAAAAGAAAAAAAATAGCTAGGGAGAAATTTTTGTTCTTAACTTGTTTTGGGAAAACCCTCTGCTATAGCATTCCACAAATTCTTATTCAAATGTTGCCCCATTTTGTTTGAACTTGAAAGTTTTTGTGCATTCGGATAAAGAAAACAGAAAACCCAAGTTATCATTAACGCCAGCAGCTCAGAATGGTCACTGGCATGGGTCTGTGAAACATACAGATGAATTCAGGATTAGAGAGATAAAGAAAACAGAAAACCCTCTAAAACGTTAGGGCATGGTCATATTGTCAAGAGCAGCAAATGGGTTTTTGACATTCTTCTGCTGGTAGTTGATTCCCATGATGTAGGTGTTAAGTAAATACATTCATATTTCTGGTGCCAAGTGTAATGCCACTTACCAGTAGATTGGATTAGATTAGTAGATGTTCCTGCATAGAAGAGGCAATTAGCAATAACCCAGGAAAAAAAAAAAA
>WBMY01008674.1:41421-92092 GCA_013397315.1 Donacobius atricapilla
AAAAAAAAAAAAAAAAAAAGGAAGAAAATTTTGGATTTGCATGCCAAACACTACCAAAATGACTTGTATTCAGTACATTTGTCCTTTACATAGCTGCAATATCTGGATTATTTATTTGCTCATCCTTTATTAGTCCTAAAAGTGTTCTCCTCACTGTGACAGCTCCAAGACAGTCTGGGCTGTAAGCTCTATCAGCCAGACTCAGAGGAGCCAGAACGCACCAGGAATCTGTGGGATGGGATCATTCAGACTGGTTTTTTTGCACGGTTGTGTGCATTTGATGCTTAATAGTTCTTCAGATTGCTGTTACCATGGGACAAAAGGAACTTTTTTTAGGAGCACTTGGAGTGAGAAAAGGATGATTCCTTTGGCTGTGACTAATGTATGACCACCAATACCTAGCCAGAACCATTTCCTGACTTCGTACTAGGGGAAAACTTAGGGTGCATCACCTCCCTGACCTTCCTTCCTTCCTGGCTGCCATGGAAAGAAAGGGAAAAACATAGGCCAGAATGACTGTGAAAAAAGGAGGGTACGGCATGCTACAAACTGCACTAGTCTATACTCAGATTGTGTGAGGACTGGGGCACTGGTAGCCTTTCTGACCATGTAGCCTAGCAAAGAAAATGAATGGAAATTATTAGAAGTAAGTTACAACCAGCCCATGGCACAGACACTCAGGCAGTCCAGCTCTTCCCACTAACACAGATAACCAAACCAAAAGTGATGGAGGAGGTACAACTGACACAGAAGAAGACTTCAAGCATTAGCACCTTGTTATCTAATAGTCCCTCATGCCTTTTCTATGTAGTCTCCCATGGGCAGCTCCATGCAGCCCCATCTCTGTCTCTCCTTCTCTCTCCCTTCTGCAGTCCCAGCTGGCTCCTTCCTGTCCCTAGCATGGCCACCTGACCCTGTCTGTGCCTCAGTATGGCATCTTACCCTTTCTGTCCCTCATACAACCTCCTGTCCCTCCCTCTCTCCCCACAGCATGGCCAGCAGACTCCAGCTGACCCCCCACCAGCTCACTCACTCTTTATCACACCCACGGCTGTGAGGGCAGGGCTGTTCCCACTCTTTGGTATCAACACAGCTGCAATATATCAGGGGCAACATTGCCTTCAGCACCACCTCTACCTGTCCTCCCACACAGCAGCAGTGACCAAAGTGTGCCTGGATCCAAAATTACTCAAGTGAACATATCTGATTCTATCTCAGCTTCCCCACATCTGTGTAATTAGGCCTCTACTTCAACTTGCTGAGTCCATGAAGTGTTATTTGCATGAGCTCAGCAAATCTTTGAGGCACACCTTCCTGACAGCAGCCACAGCTGACCACTACGCCTGCCAAGTGATGACTGCCAATACTTACTACTTCTTACCTTTTGTGCCATTTGGATCTCGTTCTCTTCTTCACTTCTGGTCTCCAACTCTAAGAAGTAACCTGTAATTCATCAGCTTTGGGGAAAATATGTGTGATCTCATGAATCCTGGATGTTGTAAAATATTGTTTTGTTGGTGAGGAGACAGAGGTCTGTACACCATTAAACTAGTAAAACTTGCAGTTTTCCAGGGTTTTGCCAAGCAGGTCTTGAATGCCTCAGATCTTCCACAGTCTGTTTGATATATCTGGAGGGAGAGACAGTAAACTATCCATGAGGGTAGCTAGCACAGATCATAGCATCAACTGCATGACATTTATACACTATAAACTCACTTTAAATACCCTGCTACAAGTACTGTAACATTAGAGAGGGCAAAGTTGGAGAATACTGATTGTGACCATGTGTAGAACAAGGATAATTTATTTTTAGCTTTGTATTTCTGCTCTAATGCCACACTACCACCCAACACACCAGCATACGGATTTCTAAAACATTATCTTATATTTTAAAAAGTTGCCATAAAAAAAATGAATAGGTGCACGTTTGGTTTACATCATGTTAGAGGTATAAGATTCACTGAGGGTAGGGAAAACTTATATTCCCTTTGTGGATTCACATTAATTCATGTTTTTTGTCTCCATCCCAGGGTGCAATTCCAAAATTTATTATATTATAAGACAGGCTGTCAATACCTTTGTTTCAATATAGCAGAAATTGGTGGCCTTCAAAAAGAAACAATCTAATCACTCCCAATACCATCAGAGAGCTTCCACTCTTTGCTGCAATGGCACTGAATCGTCTGAGGAAACAAAGTTACAACAAGGATGGCAATGAGAAGGGAAAAAGAAAACTTTCTCTTGACACCTGAGTTTAATCAAATGTTATTTTATAATTCTTCATTGATACAAAGGCCTTGTGCAAAGGTTGTATACTGTGGTGGTGAAATACTCAAAAGGCAGAAGTGGGATATTCACATTTAAATCCCTGTGTTTGGTATTTACTTGCATCTTTGTAATTCCACTAAGAGGAGGGGCCTACTGGGAAGGAAACCTCACAATCATCTTCTGCTCAAACCTTTATGACAGCGACTCATAGTCCTTCTCATCCATCATGTACAGCTCCCACTAAAATCCCTGTCAAGACAACCGTAGCATGCTTTAATCCAAATTGACTGTGTCTTGTTCTGCTTCTTGAATCTATATGCAATTAGATTTTCTATTCAAGTTACCAAGACCTTGGAGACCTTGTTCTTTGGGTGAGTTCAGCAAATCTCTGAGGCTCATACTCCTGAAGCAGTCACACTTGAATGTTACACCTATGAGAAAATGATGATTGACAACCTATTTAATGACTAAAACATAACTCTACTGGCTGCACTTTTTCTCTCTCACCTCCCCAAATAGTTACTCAAATATATTTTTTTCAAAAGAGTCTGAGGAGACAATTTGAGCACAGCTGACTACCTACTGCAAAAGCTACCTACCTGGTGAAAATCCAGCTCCAAATGCATCATTATATTTGGGCTAGTGATTACACTAAAATAGTGATTCTTGCATTTCCTGTGAAAAACTGCGAAGGCCTCCATGGCACTCCTGGAAAGAAAAAAAATATATTCTGCATGAGTTTAATTGCAATAAATTGAATAATAATCATAATAATAGTAATGAAATGGGAGATAACACAAAGAAAGAGATTAATAAAACCCAAGGCAGAAAAGTGATTCACAATACAATTGCTCACCACCTGCTGACTGATGCTCAGCCCATCCCCAAGCACTGATCAGCCACTTCCAACTGTTGGAGTCCAGGGCATGTGGAAAACGCCTCAAACTGCCCTGAGGGGTCTGAGATGCTGGCTGGACCCCAGGAAAGCACTGTCTTTGACCTTCGTCCGAGGGAAAAACTTCCAACGCTCATAGATGAATTGAAAACAACAAAGATTTAAAATAAATAGTAGTTTAGTTAGTCACAGGGTGAAAATCTGTAGTTTTGGGTTTTTAGAATGGAAGCAGATCAGAGCAAGATGGAGAATTTTGGACATTGTCTCATGTTCTTCTTCTTTGTCTACTCCATTTTCTGCTGTGACGGTGGCACAGAGAGATTGGTAGAATGGATTTGATGTAGAAATCTTGTGTTTAGAATAGGTGATAGTTACTGGCACAAAACTGTAAATATAGTGTGCTTTTAGAGTTAATTGGATTAGAAATCTTTAAAAACAACGACCTTGGAGACTCTGTCCATGTTCCTGTAGCTGCTTTCCTTCAGCGCACTGGGACTGCTGTACGACCTTGAGATAAGGAATAGAATAAACACCCTTGAAGACCAAGCCACAGGTTCCATCTCATCTTTTAAACCCTGGTAGGGGACTCTGAGAGACAGAAAACCCCTAATTAGGGGAGTGGCAGGGTGAAAATCTCGTCATCCAACAAGCTTCCCCAGTTTGCATACTGTGATGAGCTAAGGTGTGGGATAGCCTACGGAACAGCCCTTTGATTAGCTCAGGTCAGCTCTCCTGGCTATGCTACCTCCCAAGTCCTTGTGTACCTGCTGGCTGGCAGCGCATGGGAAAAGTCCTTGACCTAGCAACAACTAAAACAGCAACATGCTACCAGTGCCATTCGCATGCTAAATCCACAACACAGCACTAGGAATAAAACTGACTATATCCCACCCTAAACCAGGACAACCTCCTCTCCTGAATTTTTGTTGTCAGGCCAGACTTGGCACGCAGCATCTGCAGTATTGGCTCCATCCATGCTAAAAATGTGCACAAAAAGGACTGTTAAAAAGGTGGGAGGAGAGCAGATTTTGGCCAGCAGTATGTTCATCAAAATGCTGAACTTCTACCTTAGGAAAATGCCGTGGGATCTTTCATCATGAGGCAGATGCCTGCATGTCTCCTTACCCAATTTCCTTACCTTCTGAACAAGGAAGAACAGAGTCAGAGCCAGAAACTGGTCCAGATATGGCATGTATTCCAAATTTGATGGCTCAGTCTCGAAATTATTCCCCCTGGGTTTAGATTTTAAAAGGCCACTGTGGTCTCTGCCAGCTGGTAATGTCAGAAACAACAATACTGCTGTTAGCATTTTATAATTAATACCGCTTATTTCATGGAGCGGGTTTTGTTCCAGAGAGGGATTTAAATTTATTTGTTTTAATGATTTAACTTGTTGACAAATAAACATTTGACAAAAAAAAAAATATAATCCAGGCAAACTGCACCATGCCTTTAGCTTTGCTTTAAGTTTGAATTCAGCTATTTATTACATCACCTTTTGCCAGAATTGGGCAGTAAACTACTTTCATATTCAAAAGAATGTTTCCATTTAAAATTTACATTTAAAATTGCAATAAGATGCTGGATCTCATTCTTTTGGAGGAAATTGTATTGCATGACATTAGCTGCATTGCTAGAGAAACACATTCTGCTTCCTGTATCAGTTTCAATTATCTGGGTGCGTTACTCACCCATTTTTATCATGGAATGTTAAAGTTAGTGTAATTCCAAGTGTCACAAACCACAGTTACAAAACAGATTGGTTAGCTGTTAATTATTTAAATACTGCATCCTGTGTATAATGAATTTCTTACCTACAGTCATGATGTATTATTGACGGTTTGGAAAACTAAATCTATTGCTGCCCAGCATAATTCTGAAACATAATTTATAGTGGTTATTTGGAGAACTAAATCGAGTACATTAAAGCCATATGGCCCTGTGGTTTCATCCCCAAGAGATGCCTCATCAGCTAAGAGAGGCATTATGATCAATACGTATATTACTCATTTTTAATAGAGTGTACTAAGCTGCAGAAGATTATTGTTCCTGCCAGTTACTTGAAAATATGAGGTGCAACAATTATTTTAAGATTGTTGGAGAGTTACAGTATTCTCAAGATATAGAAAATATGTCTTTGTTTTGTTATGCTTAAAACCTGAAACATTTTCTAGCAGTTGAAATCCCACAGAAAAGAGTCTGTCTAACTAGAAAAGTTAAAACCTATAGAAGGTAAAAAAGCTTATTTGAGCTGTAATGCTCAAGCAGTTTGCTAAATATGGCTTCTCAGAAGGGAAAAAAAATGAGTTAGAGACAAAAAGATGAGAACATTGTCATTTCTCTTGGCAAAAGGACATAGCATCTACCACAATTATGCTTATTCCACTGTTAAAAATAAAAAGTGACAAGTATTACAATGATTGCTGCAGCCTTAGCAATCAGAGAATGCTGGGTCTTTTTAAGATTCACGTTACATATTCCTCAGCACATTAAGAAAAATACTGCAAAAATAGCAAGTATTTCATTAACCTCTGATCTGGTTGAAGCTTCTGCAACTACAGACAAAGAGTAAACTGCACTACCTAGTCAAGCGTGCAAAGCCACAGGCATGAAAGATGAGCATAAATTTAAAAACAAAACAAACAAAAAAAACCCCACAAAACAAAACAAACAAACAAAAAACCTTAAAGCCAAATTTCAGTTGTTCCATCAGAAACAGCAGAACCGCAAACGTTACAAAACTGAATGTGAAGAAGATGAGGCAAGGCCACGTCAGGGGCTGGGAGCAGAGACAGGAGGAAAAAGCAGTGGGAAAGTCTGTGCACCACTGATGACCCACAAGATAAATACTTAGACCACAGTTCAGGGCAATTCCTCCAAGTCTGAAGACTTGGCTAAGGGACAGGATTAGTGGGGCTGCAGCTTTAACAGGAAGCTAAGGACTAGATGGAGAATTGAGACTTAAAACTGTGTCAAGAAGTGCATTTGCATGCTGCTCCACCCAAACCAATAAATCTTTCAGTGAAAATTCAGGTACAGCTCTTTGAATGTTGTCTGGAACTTTCACTCATTTCTGCTTTAAAATCAGATTCAATGAGAAGCTTTTAAACTGAGTTACTTCTTCACTTTGCAGGGGGGAGGATTCAACACAGCTCAGCAGTCAGTTAAGCATAATCAACTTTAAGCAGCCTTTCTAAAAGAAGTACCTCCTTATAATTAGATGAGACTGAGTGCTCATAGATTCATCTGTACTTTGTTCCAAGAAATTTTCACTATTGCTTTGAATATTTGTTTCCGTATTTTTTAAAAACTAACTTCATGAGAAGAAAACCACTTTCATTCTGAAATACTATCACAGAAGTATGCTACTAGGATACTGAGAAAACACCACAGAAGCACCATGATAGACACCCTTGTGTCCTTTTTATCCTGTTAAAGGCCTCAGCTGCACTTCAGCTCTCATGATGCATGATGGCCCCTAGATTTTTCCCATTTGTGTGGTCCTCACCACAAGCTTCAGCAGTCAGTCATCGGCTATTTATAAATCACTCACCTGCCCTCTTATAAACTGGGTGGCTGTAGTTTTTCTGAGGTGTCTCTTTTATAGAGAATAGCATTCTCCAAGCCATCCTATTTAGATGTCCCAGAAACCCATTAAAAAATTGGAAAACCACCCTTACAGACAGTAGGAGTTAAAGCTAGGCAAAGCATGTATGCATTTTTTTCAAACAATTTACATGTTCTTCCATAATCCTCAGTTTTATTTATTTTCAGACCTTCTCTCCCATCTCTTCCCCCCTGCATGATCTATGTGTTATGTTAAACAATCACCCCTAGCACATTTTTTTACACAGTTCCAGTTACATTAATGATACCAGTGCTTTTTGTGTATTCCCAATCTCTTTCTTTCATCATGCATCTTGCATCCATACAGATGCTTTCAAATACTTATCAATCCTCTTCACCCTCCTACAACAATACTACTTCTTATTCCTATTTCACAAATGTTCTCTCTTAATATTTTTTCCTCCCTTAGACCCAGACTGCCAGTTTTAGAATTCCAGTCCTTCCTTCCTTCCTTCCATTTGGCTTTGTTTTTACCCCTCAACACTTATTTCTGAGCCAGAGGTTCTTTTTCGAGACCTACCCCCTGAGACAGTTTAATGCATTGGTGCTTCTATTCTTTTCTTGCAATGCTGTGTGCCCTGTGAACTATTCATTAAATAAGCCTAAGTCGCTGTTGCATTAATTGCCTCTGCAAACTATTTTGAAACACTTCAGGTTTTAATCTACCTCATGTCCATGCTACCAAGTTTTCCTCGTGACACTAGAAGTGTTCCTGCAAAAAATGTTTCTGTTAATCTTTTTCAACATTAATTCAGGAGTGAAGCTATATTTTGGATTGGAACTAGTCCAGTGCTGTTATTTTTAATGATGGACAACACTTTCTTCCTCTGGGAGATAAAACAGTCAAATTATAACAAGCTGTTTTGCCTTGCTGCTTCAGGCTGCCTCTGGTCCAAAAGATGAAATCATAACAAAGCAAATGCCTCAGCTAACTAAATTATCAAGCACATCACTACTTAGAGACAGGAGTAGAAAGCTGCAGGGTTGAAGAATCAGAAAGCTTGCAAAAATTAGCCTGCGCACATATGGCAATAAGTCTTGAAGTCTCCCTCTTCTGTTTAAAAGAGAAGCAACAAATCAGTGCTACAGACAAACAAAACCTGATGTATGAAACACACTGCAGACACCCATTTGGAGATACTTATTTGGGAAAAGTCAGACTTGTCATGAATAGACAAGGAAAACACCACAGAGAAACAGTTTATGCAGGCTCTGGGATCTCACCATTTCAGGGACTCTAAACCACCAACCTCTTTTCCCTCTTCCCAAATCTTTCCATAGAGGCAACATTTGACTCTGTAGAGAGAAAGAGCCATGGCAAACACAGCCGATAAACCTGAATGAAAGCCTTTGCATTGTTACACAGGAGAAAAAGGGTGTGATGAGAAAGGCACAGTTGCCCAACAATGCCAAGAGTGCAGCTCAATTGCATTTTGTTAACAGAGGACTATAATCGAGTATGACATATTTGGTGAGTGCTCAGAGTCCAAATAAAGTGTTGAAATGCACAGCCATAACACAAAAATAAGAAATTTGCATAAAATTTAAGAATGAAAGGGCATATCCCAAACACCACCTACACTTACTGTGATTCATCTAGTCAAATTTCAAACAATAATTGAAATATTTTGTGCTACCAAATGCAAGAAGGAATATTACTACAGCTAGCACAGATGGCATGGATGTATCCTCTAGCATTCCTAATTCAACAGCTGTGAATGTTGACAGGAGAGGGATGGTCTTCACAGGCTCACATGACCATGCTAAACAGAAATTCCTTCTCCCCTAATCTGATCCAGCAAGGCTCTTCTTAAGTTTCTACGTGTTTTAAGAGAATTAAAATCAAACGCACATCCTTGGAGATGAAGTTGAATACATGAATAGTAGCTTCCGCTCCTAGTGACAAGGCTATGCTCAAAAAATTCCTCTTTATTGGCTGGTCTGCATTAGCAAGTCGAAAAAGCCACAGCATATAAACAGGGCAGAGGAGAACTGCTAAACCTGACAGAACCAAAAATAAACTTTTAGAGGCCGAACAAAGTATCACAAGCCTGATATTAGAATATAAAGTTCCTGAAGGTCTAAGACTGTGTCTGAAGTATAGCACCTGGAATCACTCACCGTCTCCTGGTCCCAGATGTATCCTGACTCCACTCTGCCCAGGATCCATGTCAGGATGAGGGTTGAGCACATGCCACCTGCCAAACATTATTTCCAAGGGAAAAACAATTAACAAACCTTGCCTCAAGACTTCGTACAGATCAGATTTACCGCTTCACCTAGACAGAGCCTTTAAGTTCTCTTAGTAATGAACCAGTTAATTAAATCAGCACAGAGCCCTTTCATTGCTGTTAACCAGCCCAGACTGCTAGCACAGTCTCATTTTCCAACATGAGCAAACCCATGTCCTGGCTCCTGGGTGCCCTGAAATAAGAAAGATCCTGAGAGTCTATAATTAACATTTTATCCCAGTTACACTTGCATGAACCTGGAGTAAATTCAGGGAAGAAAATGGAGATATTTCTGATTCCAAGCCATATAATTCAGGTGACCACCCAATATGTCTGCAGAGAAACTTATGCCCACTTGGGCATGAGTTGCATTCATTTAGGCAGCAGCTCGCACCTGGCTAGTCTACAATTTCTACCATTTCCTTTTTTCCCCTGTCAAATCTTCCTACCCTCAATAGATGCAATTCATGTTCTTTTGATGGATGGCAAAGAGTAGGTTAAATTCTTGTCCCAGCTTTGTGTATAGAGTTGTTAAGCATCAGAAAGGAGACTAGCCAAAAAAGCACAGCATATCATCCTGCAGATCATTAACTGGAAACGTAATCTGTCCCACTCTAGGTGTCACATCCAAGAAAAGACCACAGAATTAGAAGCCCAGTACTCTGAGCTGGGGAGTACTCGGTGTTCCTCTCCTTGCCCCATGTGCAAGCATTGCAGCCAGCAGCCAAGCACAAATCAGCATTTTACACAAACCTGATAGCAGATCCAAACAGCTATTCAGCGTCACGCACTCTGAAGTGGTCATGTAATTTATATATTATGATAATCTGGTTTTCATCTAACCTACTAATTCAACCGTTGTTTCATTTAAATAATTGGCAATCTGACTCCCCACCCATGTTGAGGAACATGCACACTGCCCTCTTGCAAGGATACCATTAACCTGGAAGAAATGTCATGAAAAAAGAACAAAGAGAAATTTCCAAGGGTAAAAAAAAAAACAATATTCACTTTCACAGGAGGTTATCTCCCATTATATATTTTAAAATAGGTAAAGTTTTGAACATTTAGAAGGAGGAATTATTTATAACACTGTTTGAAAGAATCACTTTCAACACTTTATTTTAGGAAGGTTTGGGGGTTTGTTTTCTGGATTTTGGTTTTTTTTAAACATATCTAGAGTATATCTACAGTAATGAGCCTCTTTCCTAGAAGTCTTACATAGTGCTTTGGTTAGACCCCACCTGGAGCACTGAGGACAATTCTGGCATCCCCAGCATAGGAGGGACACAGAAGTGTTGGAACACGTCCAGAGGAGAGCCACAGGTTTGATGAGGAGTGAAGCACCTGCCCTGTGAAGACAGGCTGAGAAAGTTGGGACTGCTCAGCCCGGAGAAAACTGAATAGAGAACTCAGAATAACCTTCCAGTATCTGAAGGGAGCCAATAAGGAAGTGGGAGAGAGACTGTTCATCAGGAACTGCAGTGATGGGACAAGGGGGAATGTCTTCAAACTGAGAGAGGGTAAATTTAGGTTAGATATACAGATGTTGCTTACTGTGAGGGTGGTGAGGCACTGGAACAGGTTGCCCAGAGAAGTTTCCCCATTCTTGGAAGTGTTAAAGCCAGGCTGAGTGGAGTTCTGAGCAACCTAATTTTGTAAAAGGTGTCCATGGCAGAGGGACAGGAATTAGATGACCTTTAATGTCCCTTCCAACCCAAAATATTCCTTGATTCTATGATAATCAGTCTAGCAGTGGCTATCGAACATTTACATGGGACTTCCTAGTCAACCACACTAAAGACAATAAGAATCACAAGGCCACATACACTGCTAGGGACATTTCTTCTGTCAAATATTCCTTGACCTGGCTCTGCAAGGCTGTGTCCAGGTTTGTCTTTAAACACTGCTCTTTCTCAAAGAGCGCTATGCAAGCAGCATTCAGCATTTGCTCATTTTAGCCATTGTTTGCTTGTCTCCTCCAAGGCTGGGGCAAGCATCCTATGTATTCAAACACTCCCAGCTCCAGGTTACTTCCTGATGCAAGAGAGGTTACAGCATGCAAACAGCAAGTGCTTTCAGCTTGGACAATCATTTATACAGAGGGGACACAACATCTTCCACCTTTGCAGCATTTCACAGTCATGAAGTACAAGACAGTGAAGATCCCCATCCACAAAATGCTATTAACCATTCTTACCCTAATTACAAAGTTTGTGGAGTTTCTTTCCATTTTCCACTTCAGTTTGGAGTAGTCAGCCATCCTCACAGTATTACAAGTAGCATAAGGAACCTCTGTCCCTTTTAATACATGAACTTGAGAGCATCAATTGCAATTAAAAGGCACATCCAAACCATTCTCCACTTCCCTTGTTCTGTACCAGTGCACACTTATTCTATATTGGTCCTCACCAGGAGATGCAGTGCCATGAAAGGAAGCAAGAGAAGTTAGTAATGACAAGTTCCTCACTCAGATATTCTATTAAAAATATTTTTAAAGATGCACACGTTGCAGGAAATTATTTACTCTGTTTATTAGGTGAGGGTATTTAATAAGCTTCTTGTACTTTTTCTTTATGCATTAATTAAAAGTTTTTAAAACTTGGAAGATGAATGAAATGAAAAGAGAAATAAATTGGTTTAAAAAAAAAGCAGCCTGGATTTCCTAAGTGTTTAGTTAGCATAGTGCTATTTTCACAGCTCATTTCAAATTTTACAAATGGTCTTTTTCATTAAAAAAATTTCAGATAAATTCTGTTAAATATAATAGCTGAAAAGTTTCCATAGACTCACAAATTCTAAGAAGTTTTTATTTTCCTCATCAAAATTTTCTCTTTCCCTCTGGTTTCCTTTCTATCACATAATTTAAACCAATGGGTGGAAGTTCTACTCCTAAATAAATCTTTTTTCCCCTGTTGCTTCCAATACCACATACATTTTCTATATAGTGGAGCTATTCGCATTTTAGATGGGTTTGTGAGGTTTGTCTTTGACTCAGATGTTACTTTCCTCAGCCCTCTCATCTTTTTAGGCTTCCTCTTAAGTCTTAGACTCAGATCTAAATACACTTATAAGCCAATCTAGCTCTTCAGGACTTTCTGAGTCTCAGATACAAGCAGTGAAGCACATTTCCCTGTGTCATAGAGGACTCAAAACAGGGCAGCACAAGGAGCTGAGTTTTGTTAATCATTTTAGCAGGACTTCAGCCAAACATGGAACTTATTTGAGGAAAGCCTTAAACTCAAGGGTGATAGGTACACACAGATTGCACTGCTGTGGAAAGTAGTTCCTTACTTGACAAAGAAAGTAGAACACATTTTCAGTACAGGAGCTGGGTGCCAACACTGAAAGCATTTTACTCCTGAAGTAGCCAGGCTGCTATGTTTGGGCACAGATGGAAATTCTTTATCATGTTCCTTTGTAAATGCATGTCAGTGGGGTCTGCGTGTAGGGAGCGTAGATTAGGCAGTGGGGGCAACTGTGTGGACCTGCCTGAGCTGCCAGAGCCAGTTGTCAAAAATCAGACACAGAGATCCTTCCCTGAGGAATTTTCTGATATGAAAAGTGAAAGAACTTAGGGGCACACGGACTGAGGCTAAGCTGAGATTGCCATGGAAAGCACTATGAAAATCAAGTGCCGAGCCTGCAGGAACACCAGGGGCTTTGATGTCTCCTGGGCACTGTCATTTAGAGTTTAACACAGCCTGAGTGCTTTCGGCTGGCTTTTTGTGGTGGTCCCCAACTGTTCTGTAGCCTTTCCATGGGGACTTCAAATTCCAATGCCCTCATGGTTTGCACTGATTTCAAGCCTCAAAATTCACCAGATGTGAATACTGACAAACAAACCCATTTATCTTGGGAAGATGAACCAAAAGCAAACATGAAAATAACCCTGCATATTGGCTAAAACTTCCCTCTGGCATCTCTCTTTGGAAATAAGAAATGCAAGACAAATTCTCCTTTCTTATTCTTACAAGCTAAGCTAATTTTTCTCAGTCTCATAGAAAGGAGTTGAACAGGCTATCAATATAACTTAATAACACTGTCAACTCTTTGCTTTCTGCTGAAGCAGTTGGGACGAAAAACTGTTTTGTTCTTATCTCAGAGATCTGCCTACAGCTCCTTGTTTGCTTTCCCCTCTGCAACACAACAGCTTGTTACTATGGGATTATATCAAATAAGCACATATTATTTCTTAGTCCCTCAATTCCAAGCCCTCTGCATCCTCTGGCTGGGCTCGGTCCTGATGCACAACTGACAGTTTCTGTAGAGCTGCAAAGGCACTCATCTTGTTCACTCAGCTCCTGTTCTCCTATTTCCTAAGCAAAAAGTCGGTGCCCAAGAGCTTAAACTCCTGATCTCTGATCACCTGCAAGATACCAAGAGAAAACACATAAACAGTATTTGTTCTACCAACCACCATACACTGCAAATTATGCACTGTAACTGTGTCATTAACAGGATTTGTTAAGGTTGGAGAGAATAACCAAAACAACCCATAATTTCCCTGACAGCTCCAGCTGAAGGGCAAATTTCTTCGGCCTGTTCTGCACTGTGGAGCTTTAATTGTATGTTCTATTCCCAGATGGCTAAATTATACTCTCAGTTACAACCATGATATAATTAAAGTTAATGGAGTTGCTCAGGTCTAATTGAGGGCGTAGTTTATTGCAGCAAATGTTACATTACAATAAATCATTGAGAAGGATTCCAAGCTTTATATATCACTCAGTTTCCAGAAATCTGAGTTAAAAGTCTTTAAATAAAGCTGCATTGTAGCGCATAATTGTCCTCACCAAAAAAATCAGTGACTATACTGTAAGTAGATAAACTTTGAGTAGCATATTCATCACTTCTATCAGCTTCTATACCTATCCTAGTTTTTTGTTAGTTTGTTTGTGTTTGGGCTGTGATTTTTTGGGTGATTTTTTTTTGTTTGTTTGTGTGGTTGGGATTTTTTAATACATTATAAATTGTAATAATGCAAGGAATCCTATTTACAAACAGATACCTTATACGGTGCCACAAACATACCTGTTGTGCCCTTCAGAAAGGGATGTTAATTCCTGCCCGTATGTGCATGCACAGCAGAGAGAAAGAGCTTGTCCCCATCTCAAATATTTTACTGTGCAGGCAGCAAAGGCCTCATGCTAACACCTGTGGACAGAACCAATGCAGCTGAGTTTTAACCCAACTAGCCTGGGTGCCAGTAACAGTAAAACCAGGACAAATTTGCCCATTTAAAAGACGTCCTGCGGTGAAGTGTGCCTTTAGATTCCAGTATTATCGGCAGCAGCTTTGCTAGTATTCCCATAGCGCAAACCCAGTGCTTTATGCCTCTTTTCTGCTATTACACCTTTCAAAGTAGAGTGGAAAACATCTGGAACGTGAAAAGTTAAAAGTTTCAATGTTAAATTGCCATGCCAGTTTAGTTTGCATGAACCTGACTGGAAAAGTTTATTGCCTTGTTCTTACAGATAATCCCTTATCTCTACAGCAGTTCTACAGATCTGCCATTGTTACTCCTTCAATTCATCAGAGGCATGTTAGTCTAAACCACCATTAAAATAAAAACTCTGTGTTCTAAACATTGACAGATAATACTGAAATTCGAGTCCTTAAATGTGGTTATTCAAATTAACTTTATTAAGTTAACATTAAAATTAACTGCTGCATTCTTATAATTATGAAAGATAACAGAGTATTTTTAGCGTTCAGGTTTTGTACCAATGCTCAGAAAAGCCTCTCCCTTTCATTGAATTTTGCCTCACATTAACTTTTTGCTTCATGCTGCATTTTAACTCCTTTAGAGACAGAGCATTTATTCCCTTTATCTTAAATTCTCCTGATGTGCACAAGCTGTTTCAGGAACTGCTGTTGTCAAAAATCACTTTCTCTCCTCTAGGCTTGGTATTACCACAGGGAGCCCAAACCTTGTCCCCAGCTATTAAATTACTCTTCTTTCTTTAATTCACCATTTTTATTCTGCAAGCATTGCTTAACCACACTGGAGTTTTTACAATACAGGCCTGAATGGATTAGTTATTAACTTTTTTTCCCCTTTTTGTGGGGAGCAACACAAAGCATCGGCTGTTACAAGTTAAACAAGGATTATCTCCTGCGACCGCGAGTGATAATTGTGCCATTAGCAGCCGTTTATCCCAAGCTTATTCAGTGCCTAAGAGTCTCCAGATTTCAAGCTCTGGCTCACTTGAACTCTTCTGTTTTATTGCCTGAAGCCAGGGAAAAGAGAAGGCCAGGATGAAGGTGGGTCTCTTAAAAGCTCCACTCCGGCTCAGGTCCCTGTGCCCTGAGAGGAGGAGGAGGCACGCAAAATATTTAAGGATCCTTTCACCAGAGAGCTCTCCTCAGGTAGTCTGCTGGCCAGCAAATTGGAAAACGTATCAAGTCTACTTATATTTTTCCCTTGATATTTTGTACTGCCTCACATCACTGTATCTTTTGAAGATTTCTTATTTTAAGTAGAGCCAGCAGTTGGAGACTGCCTGTCTGGTTCTACCACCGCTGAGCAAGCTTTCAGTCCTCAAAGGTATTTTAGATTAGCCTCTCTATCTCTCTCTCTCTCTTTGTCTCTCTAAATGTGTGGGTCTGTGTATATGGAAAAAAAAATATAAATAGATAAATGAAAATGTATATAAGCAAATAAACTGAGACATTTTTTATTTAAAAGTTACACTTTTACACTGTTTATGTCAGAGTTGATTTTATTTAAACTTCAACTCCTTTCTTTCCAGGTCTAGACTACCACAGAATTACGTACCATTCACCTTCCAGTTCTTCACTGCTGGGGTTTGTTCAGTTTTGCACAGATCAGAAGTGGCTTTCCAGGGTTCCCTGCCAGCTTCCTTTGGTCTTAAGAAAATTGATTTGTGCAGCTCCAGTTATATTTTTGTGAGTAACAACAAAAAGCCCAATTAGTTTGTTTCAAGAAAGGAATATACTCATTCTTTCCTGACAGGCTGAAGTGCATGACCATTCTGTTGGCTGGATCCCTATCTGACTAGGTATAGATAAAAATGGATGTCTAGAATAGATAACATATAATAATTATATAATATAGAATATGGAATAGATAATATAGAATAAATGATGGTAATAGTAAAAGCAGTTATAAACCTAACAGGGCCATCAGTTGCACAGGAGTAGCATAGACCCTTCTTGAACTGCAGACACACGAAGAGTGGTCCTGCACAAATGGTTAAGCACTGGCCCAAGTCAACAGCTGAAGCACAAGGCCAGTCAGAAGACTGTGCTGGCAAAAAAAAAAGAAGAGGAATTCAAATGTCTGGCCATGGAAGGAAAAGAGCCAGCAGCAGCTGCTAAAGCCAAAATCAATGGGCTACTCAGAGATCCAGCAACACGGCTGGCATGAGCCAGACCTGCTCCACCATAAATTAGTAAATCCTCTGGGAGCTTTGTCAGCTACTGTCCTTGAATCACTCCAGGACCTCCCATTCCTCACCACAGGGAGTCTGCATCTTCTGTGGCTTTTGATCACACGAAGATTTTGGGGTGTGACTCAGGAAGAAGGGGAGTTAGGTAACCCCACACAAACATCCAAATACCAGGCACATCTTGCAGCATATGTCTTCCACACTCGATGGAGTGAGTGAAATCCGATATTCCTGCATTTAGATTATTTCAAGCAAAAGCATCTCTTGGGAAGATTTAGCCCTCTTCCACTCTCTCATATCAACCACACAGTGATCATGACAGCAGCCTTTATCTGAATACTTTTAGCAGCTGTTTCCACAGTTTGGGGAACGGAAAAGCATCTTTTAAACTGATTGTTTATTTCAACACTTTTTGAGGGACCATCTTCATTGCATGTCAGTGCTTTAGTGAACTTTACTGAAGATTGGCACGAAGCATAAAATATAAATACATGGAAATATTCCTGTTGGTCATTAAATTCAATTAAGTAGTTCTAGTTTAAACTAAATTTGAGCTGTGGGGTTTTGCACACAACCACACAAGAGGTATGAAAAACTAAAGGAACAGGAGATCATCAACTGCAGGTGTGTACTCAATTTTCATGCACGCCATTACACAGCATTTTTAGGAGAAACACATGACATGAAATTACTACAGACACACTGTTTACTGTCCAATGCACATTTGCTTCATATTTTCTGGAGAGTTAATAAGTAATAATAATATGTATAAATGGATTATAATGGGCTTGATAGATCATATATGGCTTTAGAAATGTTTCAAAGTGCTGCCTGCCACTCCTACAGACAGGAAGAAATTATCTGCTTTATTTATTTTTTTTAGTAACAATCTGTTTATCCAGGATTGTATCAGACTGTTGCTGTAATGTCTAGCCATTTTCCAGGGAAATTATGTGTGAGCTTGCTATTTTTTTTTTTTTAACCTCTGAACATTTTTGAGCTTTTTACAGTCTTACAACCAAAAGAGTACTTAGTCTAAGGATGCTTGAAAGGACTATCAAGGGAAAGCTACTCTGAATAATTGGGTTCCTGCACTGAGTGTTTAGAGTGGCACATGTGCTGGTCATTCTTGTTTTGTCTGGCAGCAAGTTCCACAGCCTTAGTCCAGCTCCCGTGAACATTTTGTTTCCTGTGGTTAAAAGACTTTTCTTATGTTGTTGACAGCTTCATTTTTTCAGAGAAGCAAAGCTATAGCATGAGGTCATCTTGGTTCATCTGCTATCCCACCAAAAAGGAAGACTGGGAAGAGCTGGTGTACTACAGAAAGAATTAATACCTATCATATTATGGGATTACTCTTTCCAGTTTTGTACAACATAAAAAGCAGCAAAATCAAATTCTGTTCAGATGAAAAGTCATATAATGAATATACTAAAATGCATCTCTCAACTTTATTCTAAGGCAGGGTGTCACATATCTTAACACTCTCGGGAAATTGCTTATCTTTTTCCAAGATTCTTTATCTTTTAATTTTGTTTATGTAAGACCTGCCTTGTACAGACACAGTATCATCCATGCTTCCTGCTAAAACTCTTGGTCACCATAAAAATTGGAGAAATTGTCATTATTGTTTTTTTTTTTTATTATTGTCACTGACAGTGGAGGAGTTTCCCCCAAGCAGATGCTCCTTCCTTTCTTCTACGGTGATAGTGAGCCTTTCTACTTTGACTGAAATACAAAAATGGGGCAAGACAAAGCTGCAAGGCACAGGAAAGCATTCCAAAATTCTTAGACTGAGACGAATTCCTAACCTCACTGTATCAATGAGAACTTTACCTGCAAGGAGCCTGGATTTCAGCCTGGCAGTTTCCCCAGCCATCTACAAGGTCTGCTGTAATGCAACTCATGGTAATTTCCACCTCAATACCTACAGTTTACCAGAGCATTTAAGCCATCATCTCCTGTGTTAGGAGTTAAGGGAAGAGCTGAACCCGTTCCCGGGAACGGATTCACTAGCTCCTCTTTCCCATAATCAGAAAATCATAGAATATCCTGAGTTAGAATGGACCCATGAGGACCATCAAGCGCAGCTCCTGGCTCTGCAGAGGCTGGAGATGGAGGCTGTATAAGGAGAGGGACATACTCATCCGTGGCACTGTGTTCCCAGCTGAGCTTCCCAAGCTCAAGCTTAGCAGCCAAAATGAGGGCGGGTGAGATGAGGCTGCACTGCTCGTAGCATCCTACCAGCCTGCACGGTGCCCCCTCAACTATCCAAACTCTTACCAAATAACTGCCTCGACTATTTTAACTGGTAACCTTTCTTTAACACTGCTGCTTATAATTAGATTTCACAGAAAACCAGACTGGTAGGTTTCTCTGAGCCTGACATTTTTACCATGTGAAATATGTTGGATCAGGTAATCAAAAGGCCTTAAGGTCAGGTAGCATGACTGAATTGCTGTTAGTAATTAAATGTGCAATAAATAACGGTATCTGCTGTAGCTAGAAAAGACCGTGTAGGTAGCTTCGTGTTCTGTTTTATAAATCATATTAAAAAAAGTGTAGGGGTTGTTTTATATTAAACATGGTGGTTACAAGTGCCAAAGATTTATTAGTCCAGTCTGTCTTATGGTGAGTGGCTGCAGTCCAGATTCATGTGGTAGAATAATAAAAAATTTTAAATGGCTGTAGAAGTTGATGGACCAAAATGGAGTTTGTTACTCCATTGGCTATCTGTGATGTCATAGCCATGGCTGCAGCCCCATATATGTTTACGAGAGGTTTACTCCCCTTAATTTCCACCTATACCATAATAACAATCAGACATTCAAAAGGAGACTGTTCCTAAGAAATCAGTAAATTTGCCTGCTGACTGGAGTCTCTCAGCCCCATCTATTGCACCCTGAACCCAGGGTCTGCAAATGTGCCCCTGAATTTCTCTGTTCCACAAGGCTGAACAGTCTTTGCCTCCACACTTTGCTGGCAAGGAACAGCTGTATTTAGGGCTAGGGTTTGGGCAGGCCATGGAAGAATTTTCTGTTCCAAGCACTTAGCATGAGACCCTGCAAACGCTTAAACACATATATAATTTCCTTTTTGCAAGTAGCCTCGCTCACTTCTCTGTCACCATTATGTGAACCAAGTTATAACCCTGCTTAAAAGTTTTCAGGAGACTTACTACCTATATTTTCAGAGGCCAAGAATGCTGACGGCTCTAAAAGAAAATAAAATGAAATAGAGACACGCATGATTTGGACTATGTTCAGAATTTTCTCTAATTGCTTTAATCAAATTCCCACTAGGCATTGAAATTAAATTGTCTACGTTAGCTGAATTCCACTGGTCATTACTGGCTGGCAGTGGTTGATGTATCAGATTTTCTATTTCTTGTTTTTCTTATGCATGGGTGTATTATATATAGACATTACTGGGGTGTCTGGCAGTCTCCCAAAGAAACTGCCTTGACTTCATGGCAGGATTTTTGCAAAATACACTGATGTTTCAAAATGGCTGCAAATTCAAATTTTGGTCTGCCTTTTTAAGGCTTTCTATCATGCAACCCATTGCATGAATTTTGAATGGTACCTTGTACTTCTATCTGCCGGCCATGAGTAGGCAGATAGGTGTACTTGTGCTCTGATGCATAGAGTACAAGCAAATCAATTTGAGGGATTTCCTTATAAATTCAAAATTGAAGAACCTGGTCTGCACTAAGCAGAAATACTATGCTTGAGGACACACCAAGTTTCTAGTGCTAAAAACCCTAGCTAAACAAAACAAAATAAACAAAAATTTTAGTAGTTAAATGAAAAAAAAAAAAAAAAGACCCCCAGAGCAAGAGTTGCTCAGGTTCACATTTTGCTCTTTTTTTTTTCCTTTTAAAAACTCCTTTATTTTATAGATATGCCCTCCAATATGCATTACCTGTCATAAGCAATACTTTACAGATTCTTTTCAATAATCTATTCCTTAAAAATTTCTGAAATTATTTTGTGGGGTTGTTTTTCCAGTCAAAACAGTTTCCAACCACAGTAACTACAAAACAAAAAGATTCCTGTGCCCAAACAATAAAGGCCTCTTGTGTCAATACCACATCTCCTCATCCCTGAGGAGCAGACTTTTTGTCTAAATTGAATTACAAATGATACTGTGGTGAAGGGAGTAATGGTCTAGTAGCACTTTAGTCTTAATGCCATAGTTGTGTTTATTAGTTTTGGCTGTTTGATAAATAGAGAGAGGTTTTAATTTAACGTAATAGTTCTTCGCCTAGATAGAGAGCCATTACTGTTACAGCCAAGTAATATCCCTTCCCAAGGGAGACCCTGACAAAAAGGAAACAATATCAATTTAATTATTTTGTTTTCCGAACACGCTGCAGCCTTGGGTATTGACTTCATATTTTTCTTCAGTAAATGCAGAACATATTATGGCACCAAATTTAATGAACTTTTATTTTTTATACTGAGAACTGAAAGATTCTTTATTAAACAGATATGTAAAGAATTGTATTAGCTTTCTTCTATGCAGCTATGATTCTTCTTCCAGTTCTGTAATTTTGTTGTAATTTTAAGCCATACTTTAGCAAAACTCCAGGGATTTTACATACAGGGGTGTTTAATGCTCCAAATGTCTTTAGCTGTGCATTACTAATCACAAAGGATTTGGTTTTAAAACTGTTCTTTTAAGCAGTAAGATATTTTCAGAAGTTACCAAATAGAATAGGAAAAAAAAAAAAGAAAACTGGCTAGGAAAAAAAAATACCCTCTCCAAAATATATTTGAGAGGCCCAATTATCACGCATGAGCTCCTATTAGAAGGTTAGTAATAGCAATAGAAAATTACTCTCGGATTATTGCTTCCTGTGCAAGGGAGTGTTACTCAGAGCGTAATGGAGACAAATCCAGCGCTCTGCGAGTGCTGAAATGTTTGTGACTGGAGAAGGGCAGGCGTTGGAGCTGACCCCACAGACATTTAAAAGCCTCAGTGAGACCGTGTGGTGGCTGTGCCAAGCTGTTTTCTGACAGCCCTGCAGACGGACACTGCAGGGCTGGTATGCCAAGTATCTGCAAGATTAATCTGTATTTACGTTCACTGGGATTTCACATTACATTGATAAGAGGACAAATGACAGCCTGTGATGATATGGTAATCTCTGTGATATAAGCACTTACAGTTTGGAAATATTTGTGTTTTAAGTGGTAGCTGTATCTACCCTTATGACTGCCAAAGAAGTCTTTTTATCTGTTTTCAGTTGCTCATGAGTTTTTTTCAAAATGGATATTTTAGCCTGATATGTTCCATGACAGTTATTTTGCTTAGACTCAGATGTTCAGGATAGACTGGCGAAATTCTTGAGACATATCATGTCCAGAGTTATCTTTATTCTCTGTCCCAACTCCCTTTTGAAAAGCTGTAGTGCTGTTATGCTGAGAAGAAGAAATTTAATTTGTAGATCAAGCTGCATAGTGCGCTCTTAGGTTTCTGCCTGACAATCCACCTGAATTGAATACATCAGTTCAGGCTTAAGACACATTCAGTAGAGCTTCTTAGGGACTAGCTATGAGCAATTTTTCACAGCCAATTTACTAAGAGCAAGCTGCAGCTGCCAGCAGCCACCAGTATCCTAAAAAATACAGGAGTGTACCTGGGCTGTACTGCACAACTTTCTACAGAAGGCCAAAACAGCAGAAGGTTCTACTACTCACTCTCATCTCAGAATAGGGCATCAAACTGGGAGCAGGAGATGACCTTGAGCTGTAATCCAGCACTTTCTAGTAATTACACTTTGAGTACTATTAAAAAAAACTCTCATGAAAAGATCTAACCTGCATTTTTATTATTACTATTACTTGCCTACAGTTCTGCAAGCCCAGAAAATGATGACTTTCCACTTAGAAACCCAAGGGAAAGAGTGTGGGTTGGGGCACTCAGCTAAAGCAAAAAGATCAAACATTTTCACAGAAGGTAGACTTTCAGTGGAAATTCCATTTGGTCAAGAAAATCAGTTTTCTTTCACACAGCCAACTATAAAGGAAGCAATTTCAACCAACTCTACTTATTCCCCTTTGCTAGAAATAGATAAATAGCAACTGCTCAATTTTATTAAAGAGGAAGCTGAAAGGCTGCACAGGAGAAAATGGCAAGACTGTAAGCTGAACCCATTTTTCTAATATGATTTGTGACTGCCACACTTCTTTTAAGCATCTGTTCCCCTGGGGAGCCTCAAATACCATCTTCTCCATATCCTTCTCCCAGGAAACAAGTGACAGGACAGGAGGAAGTGACCTCAAGCAGCTGCCAGGAGAGGTTCAGGTTGGACAGCAGGAAGAATTTCTCCATGGAAGGGGTTGTTAGTCATTGGAACAAGCCACCCAGGGAGGTGTTGGAGCCACCATCCCTGGACGTGGCACTCACTGCTGTGGTTTAGTTAACGTGGTGGTGCTGGGTCAAAGGTTGGACTCAATGACCTTGGAGGTCTTTTCCAACCTCTAGGATTCCATATAGATCTCTACAGGCTTCGTGATTCTATAGAGATCACTGTGCTCATCTAGTTCCAGAATGCAAACCAGAATTTCTGCTCCCCAACCATTATTTGCTGTCCAAAGGGGTCCACAGCTTTGGACTGCAACCTCTCCTCTGCAGTACTTTCTAAAACATCATAATTACTACGAAGACCAAAAAAAAAAAAAAAAATATCTACAAAACAGAGGGGAATTCAGCTAATTTTCGAGAGTTGGTGATTTTTCACTTATTAGGCACACCATAGTAAATATTATTTGGTTATTTCTAAAAGCTAGGAACTCAATTCTAAAAAATGTTCATTAAAAGAAGTGTTTCACTTGCAAAATCCAAACTTCAAAGCTTAAAGAAAAATCTACAAATAACTTTCCCATGTATCCACTGGGGAAGATTCTGCAAAAATAAAATCTACCTTAGCAAACTCCAGAGGATGAAAAAGTAGGCATAAAATCATCTAACCTTGTAATTTGGTTCAGCAGATAGAGAACATTAAGGGTGCAGGCAGGGTAGAGGAATTGCTCTCCAGTGGAGTATCTTTCTCGTACTGACTGGCTTAGGCTGGCTACTCTCAGAGACACAGTGGATCCCACCAGACCTGTCACTGGGAAAACTAATTGGAAACATCAATCCACATGTACACTACAAGTCATCATGTATTTCACAAAATCTACTCAAGTTGCACTCAAACCATTCTAAACCCTTCTACAGCACTTGGGCACTTCCAATATGATTTTTGGAAAGAAGTCTGTAAAGTAAAGGGTCAATTGCAGACTGACAGATACAATCAGCTTCATGCATCAATCAATCCAGTGACGGGGTATTTTGAGCTATTAGCCAAAGCCTGCACCAAACCCTAGAGACAACTGCTTGAAAAATATTATCACAAAGGACAAGGAAACACCAGCCTCATTGTTTTTAAGCAAAATGGGTCATTTTGGAGGCTATAATGAAAAAAAAAGTAGTCCCAGATGGTTTTGAAATGTCATCACATTGCTCAGTGTAAATGCTCTGAAGGGGATAATGCCAGTCTGGCAATCCTTTTCCCCCTAACCAAATAACCTTCATTTGAAATTACCTATGAGCTGCGCTTATACTGAAATGTTTAGAAAAGTAAGGGACAAATCTAATGACCCATTCTTCACTCATACAACCAACCAACTTGGGTGGCCTGCCCCAATGATACCATCAGCTTCCTTTCCAATTAATTCAACTCCTTTGAAGACCAGATAATGAAAAGCATGGATCACTGTAGTGTTACTGGAAAGATTGCTGGGACAAGACTTGGCCCTCAGAGTACCTTCTTGTTTCCTAGAGAGGCCCTTCTCCTGCAGCTGGTTTCTCATCTTACTGATTACCTGCTACATGAGAAATTTCAGTCTGGCCTCAGGGCTGGACCCAGCCCAGAGGCTTCTGTCGAGTTTGTTATAATTTATTTATTGTAACTCAGAATCCCATTAAACCAAGCCTCTCTGGCTTGCTGCACTGGCAGCGTTTGGACCTGTTGGTCAGTGAGTGCTGGACCACCTTCAACACCTTATGAAACTTTCAGCTTGGAAGTTAACATGAGGCAGGACCCGCTTCTCAGAGATGTGACTATATGCTTAAGTCCTAATGTAATGAATGGGACTTAATACCTGCTAAAAGTTAAGCATGTGCTTATGTATTTTTATATATAGGGTAGAACTCCCCTGCACCTACAGAAATGGAAGTGCTCAAATGTTTTGGAGCCTTGAAGATTTATTTCTGAAAGAAAGGGGGTTTGTGAGTTTTTAAAACATTTCTGACACCTTTTCTGAGAAAAAATATACTTTCAATGAAGGAATTTTCACAGTAACGTGTCAGTCTGAGGAGTCTTTCAGGCCTTAATAATCTACCTTTTTTTTTTTAATAGAACTGTGAAAAGTGCAAGTCAAACCAGATTTTCCTCCTAGGCTGGATTTCAGTTGCTAGAACCAAATTGTTTTTGAGCACTTCCTAAAGATCCTGTTCATCTCTGTTATACTGGCACAACATCACTAAGTTCATCCAGAATTCACTTGCATTTTTCACTAGTCCATAATTCAGGATTTATTCCATAACTTATCCTAATCAATGTAGCTCAAAAAATACATCAGTGTCAGAATGATTCTGTTACTCCTCTGCTGCTGATTCTGTCTCAACACATATAGTTCAAATATGAACAAAGAAAAATTCATTTCAGCTTTTTTTCAGGAAAGAAATGGTTGGAAATTATAAACAACAATTTGGGATATAAATGCTAGACAGAAACTGATACAAACTAGAAGCTGACCTCATCATTGTTAGTTCTAGAGACAATAAATACAGCTTCACATAACTTTCACATTCCTCCTATGAAAGGGAAAATCAAAGGATGTCATAATGTTATTAAAAGATTGCCCTCCAGATGTTGTCTCCTTCTGTGGAAGAAAGAACCAACACATTTCTTTTGCCAGTTCAGACTTCAGCTGTAGAACAAGAGAACAGTCTTTCCTTTAGACAACATATACGAGTAAGAATAAAGATCCCCAGAGCAGAGGGGAGAAATAGAACTACAATATTACATTTCAGTAATAAAACCAGCTAGGAGATTAGAGGTAGAGCTTTATAAAATACAAGAGCCAAAAACCAGCTTCCTGATTCTCCTAAAGGAAATATCAGTATGTTGGCCAGTCTACTTTTCATTATCACTTCATGGTTTAGAAGTTGTTGTTTTCGCCCCACGACCCTTCTCCATCCACCTTTTATATGAAGCTTTCGGGTCCAAAATCTGTTAATGCATTTATTGTACATTTCAGGGACGTATTCAAATAGCAAAACCTTGTATGAGTGCTTTAAATTATCCTGACTAATGCCAGCACAATTCAAGATGCTTCTGGCTTAAGCCATTAATGATGTTACACACCATTGATGGTGGAATTCGCCTGCACAATTTGCTCCAGAGAAGCATGGAATACACATAAAAATGGATGTCCTGCCGTCTTGTTTTCCAGAGGAATGCCTGTAAGGCTGCAGTAAGCTCACCACTTCCACAATTTTACCAGAAGCTAAAGCAGCTAGCACAAAAGAACTGAACACACAACCTTTGCCTTATGGCTTCTTTCAGATACATGATACACACAGACAAAACTCAGTGACAATGTAGGAATTAAACTGCATTCAAATATAACAATTCCTTTAGGTTTCTAGTTCCCCTCCCAAATCCTTACACCAAGTGCCTGTTAACTTATGCATTATTAGTTATGTAGCTCTAGAGTTAGAAAAACTTGTCAGTCATCAACTACCTCAACCACAGTAACACATCTACAAAAGCATTCACTATTTTCAGAAGACACTAGAAGAAAAATTTGACAATCTGGTCCTATTGAGTTCCCTGCAAGCACTTAGTAAATAAATTAAATAATACTAGCAAAGAATGAGTAGTATCAAATAAAGTACAAATTCTCCAACATGGAATGTACTATTACAGAAATAAAATACAAAATGGAAAGAATCGATTAAATGCTGCTTGCTTCCTGTAAAATTAGTAACATAAGGTGAACAATAAATTATTTTTAAATACAGAAACAAAGGTTTTCTGTGTAATTACTCGTCTGTGGTGCTGACAGGACAGTATCCCTCCAGAACACCTGGCACCACAGTTAGGGTTGTGCTGCAGGAACCACAATTTTCAGTGCTGCCATGCCAGAGTGACGGCTACAGCCTGCAAGCACTAAAACATTTTGGGATAGGCAATAAACACCCTTCAAGTCCTTTAACGACACTCCTCCACATCTAACATGTACAGTGCTCTGGATTGTCAACATATCATCTCCCATGCTGCAGCAAGAGGAGCACAGAGCAGTTTTCACTTAGGATGATTTTCAGCTGTCACGCATGAAGAACAGGCGTGTGTTAGGGCTTGGGAAAACTACACAGGCCAAGGCTCCCCACTCTGAGGATATCTCCAGAATTATCACAAACAGAGGAGACAGCAAGAGGAGGTCTAGGGAAAAAAAGGAAAAAAAAAAAAAAAAAGAAAAAAGAAAAAAAGAAGTTGAAAATTGCCAGATCCAGATAGCAATCCTGTCCTAGCTGTTCTGATACTTACAATGTGAAATTGCTGAATTGCAGAATGCAACCTGATGCTTAAATGAAGTCTCTTAAGTAAATTTCATAGCAAATGATCCACCTATAAACAAATAACAGAAGATATGCCTGTAGACTGCCTGTCATCTCGCAGTTATAGAAAATCACCCACCTCCTACCCCATACAAATCCTGTCCTTTAATTTGAGTACCTGTCAAAAACAGGGAAACAACAATCACAGCAACTTCTAGATTTTCACAATAACGGAGCAAAGATTCATCGTTTATGGTTAAAATGTTCATAGTATAAACAAACATTTGCCTGTGGTAAAACTCAGCTGTGTACTGTGCCATGCTTGATTTTACCTTTCATCAAGTAAATTGCCAATCAATCCCTTCTTTTCCTTTTTTCTGTGGTTTTCCAAACCTTACTGAAGAAGCCAATACTAAAGCACAAAAGAGATTTGCCTGTATAAAGACTGAGCAGAGGTCTAGGGGATTTGGACTGTAACATGATAATGTTAGAAAGTTGTCAAGCTGTCAAAATGTAAAGCACTCCAAATACTAAAGTGTGAGGGTTTAGGTATTTGTTTCCACTGGTATCAGGAAGAGTTACACGGCCTAAATTCTCCTACTTCCTCTCACAAGTGCTCACCTCACCGCTCATCAGAAACTGGAGATGACTCGGCAAGAGATTTTGGACCCCAACTCAAACCAGCAATTTCACTGGCAGCAGCAAAGGCATTCATGCAATAAAGTGCTCATCAGTGGGATAATGTCCAGTTCAATGTGATCCCAAAACCACTTTGTTTGGGGGAACACAAAAGCATTACTGTTCTCATCTTACAAGGCAAGAGAATAGTGGGGCAGAGAAGATGACTTTCCTGAAGCTAAAAGGGAATACAAAGTAAAAGTGCCATTGTGTGTTAAGAGTTTTAGACTATCCTGTCTGTCAATCCCTTTGGCATCTTTCACTTGAATGATTTAGAAAATAAATAAACAGAAATGAGAAAACAAACCAGAGCCCTCAGGCTAAATTTTCCAAATTTGGCCCAAAGTGAGTTATTAACTTAGGAAAAATACTGAAGAGTATGGAAAAAATCCATTCCTGTGACAAAAATTTCTCAAGAATATAAACCGGAAGAGCATTAAGACATTCTGGTGGTATGACTGCAGTAGTGATGGAAACAACATGTGGAGAGACCACTGTCATACCAATGTGAGGAATGTAATCAGATTGGTATCTTGTGATCCTTTTGGATGTTACCTCAGAGCTCAACACAACACAGATGCTTCAGTTGTTAAAACATTTAACATCTCATAATATACACAATGCCAAGGCATATTTTGCTAAAGGCAGGGAGGGTTTGTCACTTACAAACTTTAGCAAGTTTGGGCCTTGCGCGAAAGTGCAGCTGAATCAATACATAGGTGGAGCCCCGCCCTGAAGAAGTAAACGAAAATTAGTTTTAATTATTTCAACAGGAGTTGGACCAGGACTTTCAACCACAGAACTGGGAGAATAGCCAGAAAAGAACTAGACAAACTGCAGTTCATACATTACATTAATTGTAGGCATTCTCCCCTGTATGCACTGCTGTGGACACTCACATGCACAAAGCAGAAGTGCTGTTCCAGGGACAGTATGTGGTGCACATGGGCCATGCACGTTCAGCACAACTCCTTCCTCAGCAGCTTCACTCTTCTGCTTTCAAACACAATGACAAAGAATTTGCACATGTGCCCAAACTACTCTTCATGTACATATATGGCTCTTTGCTTTTCATCTGCTCTTACATCTTATGCTGACAGATGAACAATGCACAGGATCATAAATGGAAGTAACACTGTTTAAAACTAATAAAGCCAAAAGTACACTCCCAAAAAGAAAAGCTTGAATACAAAAGTACATTTTTTTTCCTTAGTATGCAACTCACATAACAATATCAATAACAAGTAAACAACAACAATACTGAGGATCTCCTCCAACATAGGCAAAGTGACATCTAAAACTGCAGCAAAAATCCTAGGATTTATTTTTGACAGGCCAGATCTTCAGCTGCTGCTAACTGCTTCAATTGCTAGAATTCTGCAATTAGAAGCCTGGCCCAAACTTTATAAAATTGCAGGAAGGAGTGTTAAAGACAAGCTTGGCTCTGTCACAATGCTGCCATTAAACCACCTGCAAGAGGTTTTGGTAGCAAATACCAAGGGCCAAAACGTTTTAGTCCCAGTCCAGCCCAGGGAAAAGTAAACTTGTTTCCAATTAAATAAAATTAATGTGTGGCAGACAGAGATCTTCAAATTCAATTCCAACAGAAACATCACTAAGTAGTGTAATGTACATGTCTGCATTTTGGAAAAAGAAAAGCTTTGAAAATATCTGGGCAGACTAGATTCAATATGAAATCAAAAACCTATAGTCCTCATTGCAAAAGTTCCCAACAGCAGTGAGTTCCACAGCCATTGGCTCAATTTAAATAGCATTATAGCAAAAATTGCAGCATTTGGATGTTCCATTCTATGATTTTTGCAGCCATGGGATGAAATCTGCTTGCGACTAAAATTTTTACCCCCCAGAGAACCTAAAAAGATTGTTCTCTACATGAGTGATCCAGCTGGAGATTTAATTTGTATCTATGTCATTAGGACTGCTTAATAGTAATTTGAAAGAAACAAATATCATAGAGTCTTATATTCACAGAATGGTTCATGCTGGAAGAGTCCTTAATTATCATCTAATTCCAAACCCCCTCCTATGGGCAGGGACTCTTTCCACTCAGATGGGCCCAGAGCTTTGTCCAACCTGGCCTTGGACATTTCCAGGGATGGGACATCCACAATTTCTCTGGGCAATCTGTTCCAACGCCTCACTGTAAAGAATTTCTTCCCAATATCTAATCCCCCAGACACGGGTCCCATACTGTGTTATGGGTGAGGATATATTGAAAACTGTTCCATAATGACTCATGGATTAGTGGGGGTTACGTTAAACACAACATTCCCAAGGGGTAAAATAAAGCTGCCTTTAACTTAGGCTTATCTGGAAAAGAAAGAAAAAGGAGCATTGAGCTGCTTACCTGGCTTGCACTGCAGTATTTTTAAGCTCCTCTTCATCACCTTAAAACTATTTCAGCATAGCTCTGCAAGCTAATTGGATAGAAAATTTGGATAAAATATGACCTTAAAATATCGTGACTGATGGTCAGTAAAATCTTGATAACAGAAGAACCATCTCTCATATCTTTTCAGGATACTTTGAGAATTATTTGGTTCGACAGTCATAGGAATGAAGGCAAGAAGCTTTTTTATACGCTGACTCCTAAAGGTCATTCTGAAGTATAATGAAAAAATTAAAAGGAAAAATACTTCAAGATCAATAAAAATTACAGATATCACCTCAGATTTACAAGTAATGTCTTCAATTTTCAGTGTGAGGAAGATCAGACCTAAAGGAATAAAGAACACAGAATGTCATTTTTTATACAATGCTCAGGCAGCACCCTTTGAAAACACACTTTATTCTGAGAAAAAAAAAAAGTTTTTTTAAATTTTTCCTGTCATCTTCTAAGCTTCAGTAGAATTAGATAATAATTAAAATTGGCTCCTCAAGGGAAAAATATTAAGGAAAAAATCAGCAAACTATCATCTGACTTTTCAGCTTTGCTTTCCACGTTCCCAATGCCTGGATGAGGATCATGGTCTTGTGGCTACCTTGCCATGCCACTGATATGAAGAAGTTTTAAAAATGCGCAATTCTAAAACAGTTTGTAGAAAGCAAGAGAAAGAGGTCATGAAAGGGTTTAAACTTTTGGGTATTGCTGAAGACATTTCTGTTTCCTTAAGCAAGAAGGCAAAGGGAACATCTCTGAATATTTCAAGCCAGATAAATGGGGTTTTGTCCGTACAGTGCCCAACACTTGAGAGAGAAATCCAACACAGGAAACTATCTCCTGGGTTAAATCCAGTTTCTGACCATGCCAGCCACTACGTCACATAACCCTTTCAAAACTGCACTAATTCCTTTCAATAAACTGGAGCACAGATATTTTGTCACCAAAATATGCTGTTTGAAAATACACTAACCCTTTTGCTTATTCATATAAGTGTAATGTTTGAACTTTTCTGTTGCAGCTCAGTGGATACTTTGATGACAAATATGAATCAAACAGTGCTCCATATACCAGAGGGCATTGCATTAATTTAGTTTCAAGGTGACAAGGGAATGAATTACAATGATTAAGCCTGCATTAAAAAAGTAATGCTGAAAACTCATAGCCAGATGGAAATGCTCAAGAGCAGTATTCTAAAAAATAGCTGGGGACCAACTATCATCAGAGAAGGAGACCTGTGGAAACCCGGTCAGTGGTTTAGATGCATATTTTCAGCATATCTGTAGATGCTGTCCAACACTATGCCAAGATTAAGCCACAAGTTCATTCTTCTTCACCTTCTTTTCATCCTACCTGTAGGAATTTCACTTACCTATTCTGTCTAGTTCAGGAAAAAAACACACAGAAGTGCAATGAAATAGCAAGAGTGTGGAAGATTTCTTCAAGAAGGGGATATACATATATTTTCCAAAGATTTTTGGCACTGCAGTGGGATCTATTTCAGATTTCCTGCAGCAGTCTACTTCTTCAAAAACCTTTAATCATCTTAACTGCTGGCAAGACATCTGTTGGAAGTGTTGGAAAACCAAAAATGAAAAAGCTCATAACTCTACAGAAATCACTAATAGAAAGTGAGAAATAGAACCTGCACAGTATTACTTGAAATGTCAAAATGTGCTGATAATAAATAGAATCTGTCTAGAAACAGTTTGGAGTTGAATCCCCGCAGTAAGCAGCTCCAGAGCTAGGCAAATCGGTTCTTACAAGGATTTAGGAATCTACCTACACTGCAACCTCTGTCTGAACCCCAAAAAATGGTCAAAAGTTAGTTTTTACTCATGGAGAGAACATACTTTCTTCTCCAAAACATGCTTCTATTTATTTTCTCCTCTTGTCACAGTTCCTTTTTCTAAATCCTCTTCAGTTGCCATAGAACCTGCTACTGTGTCACCCTCAGGCTCTTGCTGCCAAATGAAGCTCAGTATTCGCAGAAAACGCTATTCAAAATGGGTATTTTACAAAAGCAAAATCCCCTAATACAAGAATATCAAGGTCAGCAAGGCCTCGGAACTTCACTGAAGTTCTTGCTCCTGCATCAGAAAATACAAGGCATGAGAGGGTCTGAGAGCATCTGAAAATAAAAAAATCATACTGGGGCTTACTGAGGAAAGACTGTCTCAGTCCTTGCACATTTGAGAAAACTGGCATTAAAATTCAGATTATAATCTCCATCCAAATGGATAATATTAAAAGTCCTTTGTGAGAAATTCTGTTCTGTTGGGAGTGTCCACATTGTGAGACTGTCCTCAGTCCCCTCACCAATGCTGGTCTGATGTTCTGTAGCTACAAAAAACAATGGGTTTTGAAATTTTACCCAAGTTATGTTTGTAATTAACATCTTACGTTATTGAATGATTGTTAGTTAAATAGGACTGTAGTCCTTATTTTCTAATAAAAAAGAAGTTAAAATCTATGTAGATCTTGACAAAGTCAAATGCTACAGTTGACTCAAACAATGAGCCTCTTGAACTTTGGGACCTAAGTCAAAACCAGGAAATACTCCAAGTACCATGTGGATAGCTGTCCAAAGAAGTAGTGGGTAAGGTCATGACTTATACTCTTACCAGAAAAATGAGGCACAGTTTCCCACCTTCTTGGCAACAACATAAGGGAGAATACTCTTATAAAGCCAGAAAAGTTAAAGAGAAAACTGCTATTTTTCTATATTATGTAAATCTAAAATTAAAAATCTAAATTTTTATTTTAACAAAATGCAGTGGGAAAAAAAAAGGACAAGAGGATCAAAAGTGCAGAGCCTTCTGAGCAGACTCAAAAAGGAATCTAAAGAAGTATATATTTATCTGCTTAAAAAATACCAAAAAAATTACTGAGATGGCACACTGGAATAGAAACATAAATTTGTATTTAGAACCAACATTTTGTAAAATACCCACAGGTATGTATTGATAAACACACACACACTACAGATAGAGTAAACTGAAGTATTTTTCATGCAGATGATTGCCAGGCTTATCTTTATAGGATGTGATTTATAGTAGAGGAATAAGAGCAGCAAATCTGAAAACATGTAGTTATTTGCAGCAACACATGAAGGAACAGATATACATCAGCTGATTTGCAGTGTGCAGTCACCATTATGCCTGAGAGGATTTAGAAATGAGAAGCTGGGCAAGAAGTAATTTGCTTGCCGTATGAAACTTTTAAATACTAGAGGACTGTTAACATTGTGCCAGGTTAAAACCAAACCCTTCAACAATAAAACAGCAACTCTCAGGCATCTACAAGATGGCATTGCGGAAGGAACAAGGGTATCCATTTGGTTTTGACACTTTCTGACCCCCTGTGGTGAAAAGTAATTGTTTCAGATGTGAAAAAGATGGTCAGCATACTTACCACAAATATGAACAGAAAAATAAATAACTAGGGGCTTACTCTCCTTCATGTGTGGAGCCAGTTATGAAAGTTACAGGCTGTACCCATTGATACGTAATAACTTGGTTCCCCCTTGATCCAGAAAAAAAGTCCTTGCTTCAACTGTTGACTGATTAAAACATTATGACCAAACACCTAATGGGATCCTACTATGAATGGAATCTCCAAATTCACTTATGTGTGCTTCTCACCAGGTAAATCAGCCGTCAGTTGTGCCGCAGCCAAGGGACACCAGAGCAATGTGTGCAACTGCTACAGAAGAGCCCTTCACAATCCCAAACAAGACAGTGCCAATCCTCTGCTAAACTTCATGGGATAATTTAAAACATATGCAAATAGATGAATGGCTTAAAATTCCTTTGGATTCTATTATAAAGACAGCATGCCATCAATTGCAGTAACTGCTTTAACATGCAGAAAATGACAATAGATATGGTCCCTGAAGTAGAGCAGTGATTAATCATGCAGGGTTGGGGAAATATTTTGTTGTTTAAACTTGCTTCACTCCTTGAGTTTGCATCCCCTCGGTCACCAGTGTTCGAATGGTGATCACAAAGGAGAGGCAGTAAGTTGACAGAAAATACTAAAAAAGGGAAGTGTTCTCACAGTGCTTGGGTTCCCAAGGCAAATCAAATACTTAATTTGACTTTACCTATAAGGTCCAACTCAGTTTTGCTGAACATTTCTGAGATACTGAACTGCATCTACTATACACTCATTTGAGGCAGCAATTTAATATTAAAAAGCATTTTATAATTAGAGATATTCCAAGACCTTGTTACTTTTGTAAGTCTGAAGGCTAAATAAATAAAGCTGACATATAAAAGCCCCAAATATACTACTTCACATTACATATCCCTCGTTTCTAAATTTAGATGCCCTTTAAGAACAGAAATTACAAATGTAAAAGATGCTACTCAGAAATGGAAAGACAGATACATAGACAGGCAGCTACAAACCCACAGTAAGCAGTCATCCTAATTTGTGAAAGACAGTGCAATTACAAGCAAAATAAATTTCATCCACAATAGAACCCCAAAAGTGCTACCTGGATTCAAGCAATAGTTAGTTGAGTGTTTGGGTGTTTTAACGTTGCATCATCTAACAAAGACTCACATTCTATCCACACTATAACTAATGTAGCCATGCTCAGAATGAAACAGCTGTACCATATTGACATTGTAAAGCAGGCTAAAGTCTTGGCAAAACTAAAAAAATAAAAGAAGACATAATGGTACACGTCAATTTGAAATCAGTAATGTTTCAGAACTCTCAACTTTTTGAAAAATCAAAATACAGAGTTAATACATCAAGCAATAAGGTATGTGACCCAAATAACAAAGGGTTTTTGCGTTCATCTGTGAGCCATTGATCTAAAACCAACTCAGATAAAAATTGTTTCTCTCTACTAGCTCTCTACATTAAAGAACATGATAATCCATCTCTGAATCTAGAAACCTCTTCCAAGCTCCAGGCTGACACTTATGAAATGGGTGGAGACTTCACTTTCCATATTGCGTACAGAAAAGCAATTTTGCACATAGACAAGTCTCTTATCACTTTTCATTACATGAAACAAACGCAAACTCTATTTCTATTCTGAATAAACAGACAGAAGTGCTTCTGCCACCAGAGAAGAAAGAAAGAACATCCACATTAATCTTCTGGAAATGAGTGACTGTTTTCCTGAGTCAAAGCAATGTCCTTTGAAACCACATCTTTAGCAAAAACAGAATTCCAGTTTCAAGACAGCCCCAACCTGAGCAGACTCTTGTTGGACTGTTACAGGGCTCCTAAAGGCAAAAATTAGTTCACAAGTGTGCACTGCCTCTCCTTCATCCCTTGCTGTACTCAGAATAGGAAGGATTCAAGACGTGGCAGAGCAACCCCCATTGCAGCCATCCTGTTTCACAGTAAGACTTTTAAAAGAAAATAATGACCATGTGGGTAAATAATGTGAAGACAAATACCTTCATAGTCAGTTTTACATATGTAGGTGGAGTCTTTTGTTTCATCTAGGCCAAAACATCAGTCTAAATAAATATGGAATACTACCATCTTAAAAAAAAACTCTTGGGCTAGTACATCCGAAAGAGGAAGAATTTTCCTGTGCCTACTTGTGCAATTAAAAATATTAGAAGTCTGTGGCCTGTGTTTCATATGCAAATGTTATGCTAGATATGCCAACATTTCCTTTAGTCCAGATTTCACAATGTTTTTACCAACAGTTCTAGCACAGGGAAAAAATTTGCCCTGCTCTACTTCTGTAAAGAATAAATGGAAAAAAAGATTACTGGAAGGCAGTCTCCCCAACAGACAACACTGACTTTGTAAACGATTTTATAATGGTGATTAAAAAAAAAGTGATCTTTGCAATAGCTTACCAAAAAAACTTGCATTTGTCTTGTGTCAAGATGCTCAGTGGACATACCTGGCTTTGTCTCTGCATACACAAGATTGCAGTATTCTCACACTCAGAATGAGTGCATTACCCTGATGTAGGTATGTGCTTGGCCAGAAACAGTAAAACAGTCATTTTGTGACCAGCTGGAATCAGGAAACACTTTTGAGGCTTGGCCATATCTGCAAAAACAATTTTTTCAGACAAAAGGCTGTAATTAGAAAAGAGATATTCCAAAGGGATTTCCAAAGAGCATTAATCTAGGTCAGCATTAATCCAGTCTCAAATGGGATTCAGCTTTTTTTCCAGCATCTTTCTACTGAAATGCTCGTTTTAGTGAGGCTTTGAGAAGCCCTTAAGATGGCATAAATAGCTTTTGCAATTTAGAGAATGAGATTTAGAAAGAGTTGCTGTCAACCCTTTTTTCCTCTGTACTTCTCATAGATGTCTCTTAGACATTGAAGGTCACAGAAGGGAAGAACACCATGCAAATTTCTGTGAGAAAAAAAAACAACAACAACAAAACACTGAAGCTTTTGACAGAGCGTTTTTCTTAGCATGGAGTCCTGCTTTTCCACGACAGCTGAAAAGTAAAACATACAAGCATCAAAAATCAGCAGAAGGGTCGGTGACATCTATGTACTCCCCCTGCATGCACCTGGAAGAGGTAACACACCAGAATTACTGTGTGCTTAGTACCTAAGCCTGATCTGAAAGTACTCCATGACATTCACAATAACTTCTTGTTTCGCTTATTCAGAAAAAGAAAGCCGAAATACAATTTTATGCAAGTGATTTTTATGATCTCACCCATCATCTCACCCAATTTACACTTTAATATTATCCCTCATCTAAAAACCAGGCAATTGGGCTTCCTCAGTGGCTTGATATAAAATTTCAGTTCTTCCCATCCCAAAAAAAGCATACCGTACTCCCATATGGAAGCACCTAATTCCTCTGCATTAACTATCAGATGTTTCCAAATGTTTCAGGCTGGGTCACAAGTATCTCTCATCAGCAAAGATGATTTCTTTTTCTTTTTCTAGAAAATCATCCCAAGTTTTAAATACCTGCATATTAAAAGTTAACATCAAGACAAATTTTAAAACATTAATTTAATTGCGTTATGTGTCATGGCAAGAATTAAGCAGAAATATCTTTCTCTGTCACAGTGCTTGGACTGTAAAAGCCTCTCCCCTCTGGAAGTATCAGTGCCAGTAAAATCTAACCTTTCCTTTCGGCCCCCCAAAACCCTGTCTTTGCTCTAGCAAATTTTAAAAGAAAATTCTAGAACATGCTCATGTGTTTTGGAAAGCTGCCATGTTCAAGCAAAAGGTCATGAGGCTTAACATACAAGTGTATCATAAAATCAGGTTTGAAGGGGTTTTGGAAAAAGGAATATAGAATGCAATTTATGAGGCTCGTCTCCACTCAAATTTCTGTGATACAGACCATGACAAGTTGCCAATTTGCCAGCATAAATAGGAAAACGGTTATAATTATGTTTCCCTGTGCTGTTGCTCTGGAAAGTTTTGACCATTTAGGATGTTCCAGACCTAGTGGTTATCCAAGAAGCACAAAAGGAAGGCCACAGAAGGAAGGAATTGTGCATCACTAATCCTGAGGGTGCCAGTCCAAATGTGGGGTACCAGCAAATGCACTGAGATTTTTGTAAGGGGAAAAGAAACTGCTGAGAGGCCTTAAAAAGGCGTAATTTACCACTGGGCTCCAATGGGAGCCACATCCTATGGGACAATGCAAAAATGTGACTCAACTACATGACAATTTCCCAGAGAGATGAAGTCAGGGTGATTGTATTAGTGAGTTGTCTCTTATTTTTACCACAGACTGCACAGAAATGACCAGAAGAGTTTTGTTGTTGACTTCTGTGGATGATGATGGCATGAGCAAGATTTTTGAGGTGGTTGGTTTTTACTTGTTTTTGTTTTTTTCAGTAAGACTCTTAAGACATCTTTTATATAAATATATATGAAGGAAAATGGGAAAAAAATTAATTCACGCCTACTGACCTGGGCATCTAGCTTTCTGCACAGCATAGGTTTGTTAAAAAAACCTTTTGTGAGTCAGAGTGGAAATGTGATTTCGTTTTCCAAAATTAAAAGCTAATAATGTCTGTTTATGTGCCATGCCACCTTCAGTTTTCCCCCACATCAAATAAAAAAACACAAAACAATAAAAGACCTCAATTATATGATTTGCTCCTGAAATTTGTGTCCAAAATTGTATTTATGTGGTGAGCACCATCTTTGTGTTAGGTGGCAAATATAAAACAGACTTCATCCATTTACATATTTCTGGTTCACACAATATTTAACTGAGACTTTATACAACAACCATGAATAACTGAGGCAAACCAAAACCATATCTGTATATTCAAAATCATAATTAAACACATTTCCATTGATACTTACTTTGTTTTCCCACAGTGAGCAACTTAACAGGGAAAATACTGACAAAGATGTACCAGAGTAAGTTATTCATTTGTTCATTTATTCAGGAAAACTGTTCTGATTGAGAAATATTAAAGACAAAGTCTATGGGTCATTTAGGGATCGAAGAAAATTCACAGAGAGGGCTAGCAACATTCATTTTGGTTTCCAATGAGCAGCAACAGAGAAACTGCCAAGGCTTCTTTCCTATGCCAGAAACACAAACCAGATCCTATTCATGGACCAGGAAAAGTTAAGTCACCGCAGCAAAGTTGGCCAATTGGCTTACCTTGGGCAGAGGTTGTTTGGGCAGAAGCTCCAGACTGTAATTCTAATTTATTGGGGTTGGTATAAAATACTTAACCCACCCCATGCACCTCTGTGTAAAACCAGTTCTTCCTAAGGATTTTAAATTTAATGGCATGGGTTTCAGATGACTGAGCATGATTTCAAGCATTTTGCAGCAAAAAGTGGGTGTAGACCAGCAATTTCTACTCCACATGACCAAAACTACGTCAAAATGATAAATCTCAGATTGAGAATGCTATAGGTCATAATCCATACACTTTGCATTATCTGGTGCAAGAAGGCACCAAGGAAGCCTTAGCCATCACCTATTGACATTTTTATTTAACTGAAAAGCAAGAAAACAAATGGTTTCAATGTCAGGAGCTGACATTAGAGGAACCAGGGATTTGCAGATATAGAGAAAGTCTAGTTGGGCCAAGAAAGAAGAAACAACAACCTGATCTGAGATCTCAGGAGTTATCATTACTTCGAATTGAGACAGAACAGTTGGACTTGATGATCCGTTTTCCAGCCTAAATGATTCTGTGATTCTCTATCTGCAAATGGGACAATATGACAATCTAGAATTGCAGTGCCAAAGCTTGTGTATTGCGCTGAAGCTGCCATTTCACCTCAACTGAGGAGCTGGCAGTACATTTCACGCCTCTCAGAAGTGAGGCAGGCAGCAGTGTGAAAACCTTCCTTCGGTCCAGGAGCCCTCCAAGAAGAAAAACAGAACAGCCCGAGAGGGAGGCACTCACAAATCGTCCATCACCAGAAGGAACAAATGTCCTGCTCCTGCCAGCAGCCCCACTGGCTGCCAACAGCTATCACAGCAAGACTAGGAAACAGCTCAGAGATCACCGAGGCCACATTCAGAAGCGATCTCTCTTGTGCAGCACGAAGACAGCTGGAAGCAGACGTCAAACACAGCAGCCGCACGTGGAGCACCTTGTCCGAGCCCATCCCCATCCCTGGCTGTGGGGACACGCAGACCGGCTGACTAGGGGCTGCTAGCAGCGTGAAAGTCTGCATGGACCAGCCCAGCCACTAAGGACTCCCTACAGGATTTGGAGAGAGGAAAAAGCAGTCACAGGCCTCCACATAATCCTAAATATCATTGCTCACAAGATGATGCAAGAGCACTGTCACTTCCCTCCATCCGCATCTGAAATCACAATCTCAATTGTATAGGTTAGCATTAAGGAAAAGGGGAAATGCCAAGCTTCACTACCACAGGCCACTCAAAAGCATACAAAACTAATCTTATCAGGTCCAGAGTATGAGGGACACATTTTTCCCACTGCAGCAAGAAGTATTTTCCAGAAATGTAATTTTAAGCTCTTTTTTTGTGCTGTTTTTCCATAATTTCTCATCTATTTTTTTTCCCTCTAAATCACTGACTTCATTTATCTTTTGCATAAATATTTGTCTGAATGCATTTCAAATAGAAATTATATCAATTTATTGACCCACAAAAAGTCATTCCATAATTCAGTCAGGGATAATAATTGTTCTTAAAGCTGTGAAATGCCTCAACTGCAATTTTCTGTGTAATGAACTACAAACTTTTATATTCAATAATAATGATGTGTACATTCACTGAGGCATACATTTCTAACCACATAGTTTTGAGAGGAATGGCATATTTAAAAGCAGTTACACTCCACACTAATTAATTTTGAGAACATAAACACTCTCCAAAGCTGCAAAATTAGGCAATTATACAATAATCTGTTACAATCATAACAGTTTTTCAGCTCTGAAGATTTTTTTTTTTTTAACTTATTTTCTCACCATTGCTAGGCTCTCAGAGCATATGTATGAGTACTACAAAGCCAATCAGCACTACAAAATGTATGCTTTGCATTTTAGCTTAGACTTCTGGTGTTTGCAGAACAGTGTGTGTCTAACTGCTGTTCCCACAGCTGTAAAGCTTTAAGACTTAAGAACGCATTGAACCAGAGTCTGTCCTCACATAATTGGAGTGGCGCAAAGTTTTCTTAGGGGGTGTTCATTTAAAGCACAAAGCCCCATCTGACGAACCCCAGGTTGTTCCCCACATGATAAAAGTGAGGGGTTATTCATTACCCTGTGACATGTAATTAACATGATGATTGGCTCTATACACCTTATAAACAACGAACACTTTTCTTATTTCCTATTAACTACCACCATTTACAATCACTAGGAGAGAGGGGCGGAAAAAAAAAAGATACAGCCACTGAGGGAATTTCCAAATTAAGAGGTCCTTGAGATTCCAAAACAAGCCTGAAAAACATAACAGACACTCTTCTCTTCATAAAACACTCACAATAGCAGAGGCCCAGCTTACAACTTTTAACTGCTGCAAAGCTCACACTTCCAGGCAGGATGCTGAGGTCGTACAAAGGGATCCCACAGCTACTGCACATCACGGGCTAATGAATCTTCTCCTATGACAGGTACAGACCTCGGGACTGGGGTGGGAGCCAGGCTGTCAGAGGAAAAGTTCAGAGAATCTGCAGTGGCAAAGGCTCAGTGTGCAAGATGCTGCAACAGTCTGGAAGATTTACCTCCATAAATCGATGTTTTACCAACTATTTTGAAAATCTCAGAGCTCACCTACCTTTCACCACATTTCAGTCAAACATACACAGACCAAGATGCTGTCAATCTTGAAGTTACTTGCAGAAGACAAATATACCTATCAGAGCTGAGAAAATTTTCCTTTTGTTCTCTCAAACTCTTCCTTTCTCTGTTGGGTAGTTCAATCCATTACAGGCATTTGAGGGCAATGCGGAGAAAACTTTCTTCAACTCTTTTTTCTAGTTGCCGTTTATTAAACATAATGTAGCAACTCTGGCCAGTTCTTAGTAATTAGTGAATATTATTAATTATATTTGAAATGTAGCCTAGTACCCTGAATACTTTCTCCAGTTATGTCCAATGTAGTCTTCACTCTTATTTCTGAGTACCAGGGTACCAAACTTGTTGCTGGAGCTAATGCACAGAGATGTCACGCAAATCTTATCAGTCTCTACTTCCTCACAGAACACGGGGATTTCTCACACTCTTGTCACAAAACAGCACTGCTTTTCCTGAGAATAGGACCAATCTAAGCTAATACCTTTCCTTTGACAACTTTGCTTGGTTCTGAAACTGAGAAAGCCTCAAAAAGATTTAAAAGCAAGATTCTTCTTATACCATTTCAAACGTCACGTGTACATGTCTGCTATGAGGCAGTCATCAGAACTGTCCCTTTAGCCAACAGGAGAATAAACACATCCAGATCTGTCCTATTTTAGTTTAAATAGAGACTGGTTATGTGTTATATGCTCCTTTTTTTTCCTGTGCTGACCATAAAGACTGTTAAAATGACAGAAAAATCATGGTCAACCTATTGTTTAAAATAACAGGATCCCTACAGATATCTTCTAAGAGCTTTTTAAGGGTCTCTCCATTAAGTCTTCCTTTCAGTATCACTGAGAAGAAGAGATCTGAGTGAAACCAATTTTAACCAAACTTGTCCTGAAAGAAATTACAGACTCTGGTTGACAAATAATCCATCAATCAATCAATCACAAAACAGTTTTGATTTCTATTAATTCTTTTGGTTAGGAAAACGAAACCTTTTTCTATTATTCTCCAAAGAGGACATTTCCAGTTCGATGTTTTTCTAACTAAACCTTTTGTATTCAAAGCCACAATTTATTTTGAAATTTGCCTGCATTTTAGTCACAAAACAAAAGCTATTGGAGTGAGCCAAGCAAAAAATCAACAGCGCTAATCACAAGATCATGTTCCACATTTAGGGTGTTGTCCTGCCGGCGAACACAATCTCTTTTGCAACTGTACCCTGCCCTTCTTCAGCTTCTTATCTTGTGTTTCTGGCCTTACGAAGGTGGAAGTTTTCGGCATTGTAATTTACCTTTCCCTTCAGTTTTTGGCTCATCCCTAGGGCATATCTGATGGGCGCTAATCCACCCTAATTAGCCTACTGGGAAAACAACAGATAGTTTGCAAGACTTGAAAAGCTTGTTCGGGAAAGTCGACAGCTCTGGCAAAGAGCTTAATGTGTCTGCAATCAAGACAAAAGGAGAGATTGGATCACCGTAATGAACTCTAATCTTGTATTGCTCTAGAAGGATAAAATGAGGGTGAATTGAGGCTCTGAAATCTTTTAGCACAAGAGCAAATAAAAGCTTTAAATTATGCATTTTTTTCCTGTCAACTGAATCAGCACGACTTTATAAGCATGATTTAATCCAAAAAACAGATGCACTCTTCCCTTAAGACAGAAATCTAAGCCAACTGGCTTGCACAAGCATTTTCTGTGCGTGATTATTGGACGTGGCAGGTTGAAAGAACCAAGAAGCAGTACTTTGAGCCATGGCAGGAGATGCAAAGAACAGAGGTCCAGATCATCACAGGAAATAAAAGCAGGCAAGAGAGAGAGGGAGAGAGAATAGTGGGGGAAGATCTTCCACAGCATTTAATCAGATTTCAGGAATCGGGCTCTGAATGCAGAGATGACATGCACAAGTGGCCGTAGGTCCCCTCTGTGCGGCTCCACTGCGCGAGCAGCATGGCAAGTTGTCGTGCATCACCCATAGCCATGGTTACAATTTTTACCTAGTAATGATTCCATTGTAATTAATGGATGTTCTCACTGCATAAGGCAGAATACTGATGAGGAACGTGAAGGGCAGACAATAGTTTAACTATCTTTGATTAAAGTCTCACTTTGCGTAGAGCAAGCTGCATTCATCATGTTGCCTCTCTCTTGGTTTCCCATTCTTCCCGATTATCAATAAATTGAACTAACAGGTTTCCACCCCAGCAGATTTTTCTTTATTCTGTTTTGTGCACTGTCTTTCCTGACTTTTCAAGACAGACCACAGATAGAAGTAGGAGCCCCTTACACTTCGAGTTAACTTTGCATTTGTAACAGAATGGATGTAATTTTGTGTGTGTTGCTCTAACCATGTCTCAAGCTTATTAGCAACTAATTATAGAATATCCTGGATAAAGCTGAAAAGCATTGGTTAGATTTAATCCTAACGTTTTACTGTATGCAAAATTTACTGCTGATTGAACTCTCCAGTCAGCAGTAAATAGCCTGAATATTTGGACTATGAACACATATGACTGATAACTTGACAAAGTACAGAGGATAAATTCTGGCCCACAGTGCACCTGCACAACTGTCACTGCTTCAGTGGGAAGAGCAAGAATTCTCCCTTCAAACTTCTATTAATTTCTGTAATTTTTTAGTTTTGGTATTTCAATGTCACTTAATTTTGTTCTGATGTTTCCAGCTGCTCTTGAGAGCTTAATGAAATCTTTGACTTTGCTGCTTGGTTAATAAAATTAACACGTGTTAGTGCTTTTCCTCTATTTATTCCCAGGTCCCGTGTACACAGTGGAAAGGAGCGAGGCCTGAGGAGCAGCAGATGAAGCAGGACCACAAAAAGCAGGAAAGTGAAAGCTGGCTTCTGCCAGCTCCCCACCAACACTCACTACATGAGAACTAGTGCCTGTAATCCCGAATACGTGCGCATGCATATGCATGATTGTAGTGCCACTGATGAATAGAAATGTTTGTCTCGCTCATGTGAAAAGACATCAGCTCCTTTTGGCTTCAAAGTCAAGTTGTCTGGTTTTAGCCTTTTTTCTGTCAGAGACACCTGATGGATCTGGACTGAATCCCAAACGGATAGGTCAGGAGCATTTAGCTAACTTTTCTGTAGATCGTGTAGAGTTAAGGGAAATGTCTAAAGTCGATATCAATGGTTTTAAAACTTTTGTTAAAGTCTCTCTTTTTTTCTTTCTTAAGGAAGATACCAATATGCTGGGAGCTGTTAATGGAGAATGGAAGAGCTCAAATCCACATTTGTCAGACAGATGAGGTGGGCTAAATATTGTGCACAGATAAGGAAACCTCTTTAATCCTGGTTGAGCATTTACAGGCAATCAAATAAATAATAACCATGTTAACATAAATATTAACTTAACATGAAAAAGAAAACTATGCAACCTGTGGGGTTTTCTCCATCCCAAAACAGAACTTTGAGTAACTGTCAGCTTTCGTGAATCAGCAAAGAAATTTATCACTAAATATCTTCCTGTTATGATGTGCCACACAGGGATACAAAAGTGATGGATTAGTCTTGTGTCCTGCCCTGTTTTTATATTATATGACTCAAAAGTTGTATAAAGTACTTTTAAAGGCAGATATATTTTTCTCAGAACCAGTGACAAAACAATGTTTTTAACTAGCTACAGATCTAAACTCAGACTCTCTGTTGAACAATTTTATTTCCCATTTTCTTCTTGTTCTTAAAAAGTAACTTAAAAAACCAACCTTACAACCACAATCAACTCCTTAATTTGTTTTAAAATAAAGAATGTAAACATTACCAGATCATTAATTTGGAACATGGTGAACGGAAAAGAAAACTCTAATTTGATAATATTTGTTAGTTTTAGGCAAGCCATTTAATACGTTATTGGAGAGATCCAAAAGAATTGACAAAGAACTTGACCATTTGAACTATTCAAGTAAAACATGAGAAATACACTGTATGGAAAAAAATGTGCAGAGGTAATGGCAAAAGAACCAGATGTTTTTGTAGGGCTTTTCAGTCTTTAACTTCAGCATCAGTATGATAAAGAGCAACATAAAAACCTGTCACTGCTACAGCCAAGCAAGTACACATACACACATTTTCAGCACAGCCAAGATATGACATTTTTAGGAACATGGAGTGCATCCATTTTGTTGTCATGTTTGTACATTTCTGTGAGCACAGCCAAGTTTTTGCAAGGCAGAACTCAAAGAGAAAGACCAGGAGGCTGGATAATGCTGAGTGTAGCCTAACAGGATATACTGGGCTATTGGTTTCCCTCCAGATGTTTTTCAATGGAACCAGTGTTTCTATGGCCAAGTTTCACTAAGCTCCATGATGTCAAACATAAGGTTGCCTACCACATGACTCAAGAAATTAAGGATAAAAGTGCTGACTTAAGTGTGACTGTGAATCTGGAAAAATTCCTAGGAATAAATTCTCGTTGCAGAATGCATATATTGACTAAAGACACACAAGGGGATGCTTAATGAAGATAAGTGAAATATTAAAAAAAAATTCATGAGTATATATTAAAAAAAAAAAGTTGTAACCATAATTAGAAAGTTTTCCAGATGCACGTAAGCTTCCACTTAAATCAATGCATAAGTTTAGGTACACAGTTCAGAGGGAAAACCTTATTAATTACTATAATGGCCAAATTCCAGAGCTTAAATTTTTATGTTATCTTTTGACATTATGATTTCTATGATTGTCCCGTTCTGGTGGCCAAAAAACCACCAAAACATGAAAAAATTTTGCACGTATAAAAGAGAGACACTGCTTAATATCGCATTCTCTTCCCCTCTTTGAAATTTAAATGAGGGATTCTTACATTATCAGATTACAACTGAACCTCAGAAAGACACTAAAAGATCAGAAGTTGAAGGACACACGGAATTTTCCTCTTCGACACAGTGAAAGGCATAGGATGAAAGGAAGGAAACAGCTCCTATTTTATTGCTGCTCTGATTACTATTTATGTATCACTTACTGAAGAAATTTGTCATACTTGACACAAGTTGTGACTACATCAGTGACAGTAACTGAAATACCAGCTGCTGATTCATGAGTCAGCCATGTATTACTGTCTCTGTAGGTTATAGAGGATGTATAAAAAGAAAAATCACAAAGAAATCCCACCAAACAGAACAGGCGGAGGGCTCCTCATGGAGTCGCAGCCCATTTGCTCCTCCTACGTGGAGTCCTTCACAGGCTGCAGGTGGATCTTTGCTCCACTGGGAGACTTCCATGGGCTGCCGGGGCACACCGCCATGGCCTGCACCACAGGGGCAATCCCAGCTCCGGCACCTGGAACCCCCCTGCCGCTCCTTCTGCACCACCCGTGGTGTCTGCAGAGCTGCTTCGCTCACATACCCCCACTCCTCTCCCTGACTGAAGTTGCTGTTGCGAGGTTTATTCCCCCTTTTTGAATCTGTTACCCCGGAGGAGCTACCACGGCCGCTGGTGGGCTCGGCCTTGGCCTGCGGTGGGTGTCTCTTGGAGCCAGCCGGCATTGTCTCCATCAGATACAGGGAAAGCCTCCAGCACTTCCCCCACAGAAGCCGCCCCAAAACCTTGCCCTGCAAACCTAATACATTCTCCCGCTCAAAATAGGGGCGTTCTCAAAGCCATGGCCAACCCAACAGATATCAAGGATATCTGTTCCCTTCTAAACAGCAGTGACAAACTGTAAGAATTGATGGATTGCAGCCTCTTTTCCTTAGAAATTTCTTGTTTCACAGATGCTAAGTTTCAATAAAATGGCTTTGCATCAGTTCTTCAGGAAAAAAAGGAGATTTCTGTAGAATGCCTGATAGTTCCCACCACTCTTGTAACACACTGAGACAACTTCAGCTAAAGGCCTTGCCACTGTTCCATCTATAATTCTAAACCACAGTATCACGTGATTTCACAACTGGCTCTCATTATCTTCTACCACATAAAATCCTTGGGATGAATGTGCCTTACTTAGTTAATTCAGTATTTTTTTCCAGCTATGGAGAAATGAAGAACATCTACATACCAGGTTAAGATTCCTTGGAATGTTTGAGAAGAGGATGCAAGTCTATAAATCATTTGAAAATGGACATGCACAGATGGTTTTAATTGACATAAAGACATGATTCATAGTGGAATATAAGAAAAAATCTAGCAACTTTCTTTTGGTGTAATGATTAACCCTCCTACTCAATTCTCTGCATACAACCAATGTTGGGACCTGGGATTTCAAGCACTCTGTTGACAAACCGTCCAGAAATACAAGTGTCTGACACCTTCCTGTCATTAACATCTTCAAGGTAGACTCTACAAAAAAAAGTTTTCTAGAGAATCAGTTTACTAGAGCTCTGTCTAATTTCAAAGCTACACCCAGAATTTCAGAAATGCTCCAGACATTACATTGCTCTGGGAAATACACTACTACTGAGACTTGAAGTTCTGCCGAATGTTAAAGAAGCTCAGTACTTCCTATGACAACGTTTCTCACTTGGCTCTGCCAAATGTGACATTTAGGGACTGATCATTCCCAAAGCAGAGGGCTTGCTTCTCAAAACTTTCGGAAGATTCAGCCAAAAACATTTACCTGTTTCTAAGGAACAGAGAGTGGAAAACATGGGATTTTTTCTCCTGCTAAAAAAAAAAAAAAAAAAGAAAAAATTAATAAGCTTTGCTTATTATACTGGTTGTGAAACAAAACTTTGCATTAGATGGGAAAGTTGTTCTGTGTCAAGGATAGCCTTTCAACTACACCTGTAAAAATTTATCTATATTTGGCCCACCCATAATCCTTTAAAAAAAAAAAAACCACAAAAAACCTCTATTTAAGCAAGTCCAACATGAACTGGAATTTGGAATTGAACAGCTCGTTTCCCTGAAGACTCCTCAGCTCACTGGAACATGAAGCTGAGCAAAACATTTCCTGTAATTAAAGAAGATAACTTGTAATGACACTTTTTATCCTCCATGACACTTTGGCTTAAGTCTGAAGGAAGAAAGATGTGACTGAATGCACAGTTTGGAAGTGTGAGGATGGAGACCAGCTAGAGACTGAGGAGTGAAAGCATGTTTTAAGACAAATCAGGGGTGCAACTGGGCTTGCTTGGCCAGATTCCAAGGATGGAAACAGATACAACAGGCAGGAGAAATTGGCCCAGTGGAAACATGTGGAAGCAGAGAAGGGAAGACAAAAAAATGTTGATACATCCCTTCAGGAACAACCAATATAAGTAGTATAAACCACAAGGTGGTATAAGACCTTGCAGACAATGGGAATTACATATGTTAAGTGAGAGCCTTCTGGCAAAATTTGGCTTAGGCTACTTGAATATTTTACAATTCAGCAGCTGAGGAGGTGAGAGAAATAGATTTCTCTGGGCAATACACGAATTGGGTGAAACTAATTCTCCCTCCCAACCCAGCATCTTGTGGTCTCCTGTAACCACAAGCAGATATCTGGGGAGCATGAAGTGGGATTTTCCCCAATGCACTCACAATTTCCAGTGGTGAGAAACAGAATCTTCCTGACCAGAATCAAATAAGAGCAGACTTCCTCTCTCTTCAATGAGTTTACTTGATTACCTTTCAAAACCAATTTTAAGCATCCACAGTGTCCCAGGCCAGAGTACTCCTTTGTGTGAAGCTGCTTCCTGTGGATGGTTTTGAGCCTGCTGCTGGGCAGTTGCATCATAAGCCCTCTTTCTTCTATTAGAAGAGACAACAAGCATTCTTTGCCTCTTTTACTCCTTTCTCCATCAAATTTATCAGTTTATAGGCCTTTACCCTTCTGTTTCTTGAATCATCTGCGGAGTTGTATAGATTTAATCATTCTTACAGAAAAAAATGACTCCTTACTGCCTTCCCCTCTTCCATGTCCTCTTTAGTGACACAAAACATCAGAATGTCTATCAATATTAAAAAACAATTGTATAAATGCAGATACAATGAACAAATATGACATCAAGATTTTTATTTTTATGAATAACACTCGATAAGTAAGAAAACATTGGCTGCTGTCATCTGTGCCAAACCATATTTAATGGTTTCATATGGGTATTAGAGATGGGCTTTCAAAAAGAGATATTTCTAAGGGAAGGGAAGACAAGTTTCCTTCTGGAAATGCTCTAGTAAGAGAAGATATTTAATGTATTGCCTGGGTCCACACAGTGAGGGAGCAGAGGAAGAGGTTGATTTGAAAAGAAAAACAAACAAGCAGATGCAGCCTCCAAAGAGGAGAATCTGAAATTTTAATTTAGTGCCAGAAAATTCACTGACTATATCAATGAGGAAGGAAGGAAGGACAATTACTCAATGGTTAACAACCGTGTTCATTCTGGAGGTGAAATGGAGTCAGGGATACCAGAGGAGATAACAGGATAATAAATAAAGAGTGAATTGTAGAAAAACTTTGGTGTGTTTGAGGGCATAAAAATGAATGTTGAAAAATTGAATAAAAACTCCAAAAAATAAGAAATTTGTGTCTGCAGGTATATTTCTTTCTCTTTCTCCAAACATATTTAGCTTCAATCAAGACATGGGGTAAGAGCACACTGGGGTGACCTTGAGAGTAACAAACCATTCAGCAAACAACACCATATAATGAGGTTTCAAGCAACAGGGGAGTTTTTGACATATTCAAAAAGCAAGATGACGAGAGGACAGTATTAGACATGTTGAATCAAAATATACTCAAACTGTTCTGCATTCCTGAACATCAGCCCTCAGATCATGCCTGTGACCACGCAGGACCGTCACCTTAACAAGAAAAAGCTTGAAAAAGTAGAGCTTAAAAGCATTTGAATGGGCTCCAGGGAGTCAGTACAACAATTCTCTGAGAAAGCAGATCAAGCAAAACATCAAGATTATTACAGATTCCCTGAACAGAAATTAAACATTAGCAGAATACCTCACAACCCTGAAAAAATAATGATCTCCAAAACAGGCAGCTTTTCACCAGAGAGCTGGTTCAGATCTTCATCTGTTTTCAAGAGAGTTACATACATTTTCCACTGCTGACATGGAGATCAGTCTTGGGTTCCAAGTGTAGGTCCAGAAGCCATTATACCAAATGACAAAAACTGTCACACAAAAATTACACTGGAATGCATATTCTGAGGGCCATATTTAACATCAGATATTTGGACAAAGTATTCTGGAGTGTATTTCCAAGTTACCGGAAGAGAAATAAATTTTTGAAATGATAGAAAACAAATACCAAATGCATCTTTTCTGGTATAAGTATTTGTGGAAAAAAATCCAACAGCTCATGAAGTTCAGCTTAGAGAAATTTCAGCCTGTTTAAGCTGCTGATCTGAAATTAAAAACAAACAAAAAACCCCCCC
>WBMY01008674.1:100043-133175 GCA_013397315.1 Donacobius atricapilla
AAAAAAAAAAAAGTAAAACTAATAAATCATATGACCAGAAAACTAAAATAACCTTACTCCTTTCTCTATAGCACAGGTTTTCCAAATACCAATTTGTGTGGCTTCTCCAAGCCTGCTGGGTAAATGTGTATGGAAACTAGAGAAAGCCAAGCAACTATGAAAGGAATAAACTGATCAGTTACATGATCCTTCTGTTAAGTTATGATCACATTATGGAAAAGTCTGAGAAATCTTACTCTAAGTGTTTGCCCTACTGTTTTCTTTCAATCTTCCTTGCAAACAACACATATTGGCTCCAGTGTCATGGCAGGAGAAAACACATTTACCTAGATCTATTTAGCCTACTCGGGAAAAAAACTAATTAAAAAAAATCTTCATATTGAAGCAATCTGACATAATGAATTAGATTGCCTCCCTGTAGGTGTTAGCAAGTAAAACCAAAGTTAACAATGAGCTTTTTATAAAACTAAAGGAAAACTGAAAATGTCTCCATACACCCTTCTCTGTAAAATCTAAACATCTGCTTAAGATCCTGATGCAGTAACACAATATGTCTGCAGCTTTCGTAGTTATGAATAAATGCATCTTAAAACACAATACTGCAAAACCCATTCCTCCTCCACTTGCCTGCCAAATTCAGAGTTCACAAATCTCTGACCTGGGTCCTCTAATCAGTTCCTGGCCCTCTGGCCTCCCTTGGGAGCTGCAAAGGTGGAGGGAGCTGGCTGTGGCCAGCATTGTTCCCTCCTCTTGCAGGAGTGCCCTCATCCAGACGCACTTTGTGCTTCCCACTGTCAGCCCCGACAGAGCAAGAGGTACTGCAGGAAATGGAAGGCATGGTGGGGCTGTGGCCAAGGCAGCAGAGCCCAGGTAGCTGATGCCCTTGAAGAACTGGACTCTATCTGTACAGCTCAAACCTGCCGCGGATTTTATTTGGTAAGCGGGAGTCACAGGCAGTAATGTCAAAATCACCTGGCTGAAACACCACCTTGAACCTGTCATGCTATGGTCAAAGGTATCCCCTAAATACAACATCAAGGCCTTAACAGGTATGAAAACCTGAACTTTATTTTCAGCATATTTTATTATATCAAAAAGAAAAATTACAGCAAATAGAGCCTTGAAATGAAAAGAAAAAAAAAAAAAAGAAAAAAAAAGGATTTTATTTATTTGTGGACTAGCCCTAGATGGAAAACAATTTAACTCACTGTTCTTACAAAGAGATAGGGACTATGGTCTTTGTTCCCTGGGGCCTCAATACAAGTTTGTGGAACTCTCTTGAAACTCTTCTTTAGTTATGTCATGATTGCTTAATTCAGATTTGGCTTTGTCAGTGACATTTGTGTGCATTACTTCATGGATCATAGCTGTGTACCAAGGTAAATGTATGGCAAGACTCTTTTTAGTTGATGTTTAATATCAACACACCTTGTGACTATCACAGTATTAAAGCAGCTGCTCTAACAAGAAACACCTTTAAGTCTGGAATGCTTTTTAGCTGAGTCAAATTTGTTTATCCCTGATAAATTATTTCTGATTTGTTATTTAGTTTGGGTTATAGAGTTATCAGCTCTTCATGAAAGGGCTAAACCCCCAAACCTGCTATTTTTCAAGGGGGCTGGGATATTTTGTTATTGTTTCATTTCATTCCCTTTTGTTTCATTTTTCTCCTGGTAGAAGACTCTGCCAAATATTTCAAAGCTCTTCTTGGCACGTTATAAAATAATTTGGACAGAGCGAACTGCAATTAGAATTTTTTGGCAGGTTTCATATTTTAGATGCTGATGAGAAGGGTATCAGTTTTAGCGTACTTGACCAGTTCATTATTTCAGATAATTTCCTGCCACACAGCACCATTGCTACAGATTGTGTCTAGTTGAAAAACCAGCTAGGAAACACATCCCAATTTCTGGGTTTTTTTGAGTGCAGATAATGTTAAATAAATTGGGTTTTCTCCCCCATCTGTCATTCACCCCAACTTAACTTATGAAATCTTATTTCTCTCCTTAATATCATATATCCAAAAACTGTTTCTTACGCTCCAGAATGTAATATCATGTCACGTATTATACAAGAAAAGGTTGTAGGAACACATTTGCATTGCTGTTATTAGGAGCCAAATTCAATTATTCCCTCTTTTGCTTGGCTTTGGCACCACAAAAATCTATGTACATTTCAGTAAGACAAATTTTTTTGTCTGTGTTTTGGTGGTGGGGGCTTTCGACAAGGGCTATGACCTTCTGCACTTTTCTGCACACCTGAAGTCAGGTTTTTATTGGATCCAGTTCTAAATCTGTGTCAGCACTTCCTTTATAAATCCTTATTTTGATATGGATTATAAACTGTTCATTAAAAAATCCATCCCAGACTAAAAGTCTATTTTGTTGGTGTGGAGAGTGTTAAGCACTAGACTTGATGATTTGGTATTTCTAGACCCTAAGATTACAAACAAAACACACCTTGTGTGAGTTCAGAAGCACTTTTTACCAGGCAGAGATTTGTTCACTGTATGCTTTACAGTTAAAGTATCAGGCAAGCTGTTTGCTGGAGTTTTTATTCCCCCTACACAGTTTTTCCAATAAAAACTTCCAGTGAAACCATCAATGACAGATCACAATGCACGACATGCCATTATGCCTATTTCTCCCCCTGCTAGGAGAAGTCCTAGTGGTTTGTGTTATTTCTTCCTTACAGAGTTATCAACTTTGGAGAAAAATACTCATAATACTAACTCAGGGTCAAGAGAGCACTGAAGGGAAAAAGGGGTTAAGATCCATGTCCTCATTGTCAGGGAGAGCTGTTTCTCTCAGACTTTCTCTCTGCATGGTGGTATTTCACAATAGAAGAGAACTGAATTTATTACCTGTTGCTATGGACAACATTGCTCGAGGACCAGCACCTGCCTTGCCGGCATTCTCAGTTCTTCAGCTCCAACTCATGCCATGCCTCTTCCTGCAACTGGAGATGTATTGAACAGAACTTTATAATATGGTTAAGGAATAAGTGAGACTGTTCTGAAAGTGTAGCCTTCCCCCCCTTCTTTGTTCTCCTGTCCTCAGAAAACATACATCTGCTTTGGGCAGGCAAAACCTGTTCTGCTAACACCATAACCAGCGATTTCTTCAAAATTGCTTCATTGCCAATGATCTCACATTGCAGGGCAACCAAAGGAAGCAAGATGGACTTTCACAGAGCACTTCTCCTCCATCATAGAGTAGCTTTGCTGTTTGCCTATCTGTCCTCCATACACTTTTAAAAACTGTTCAAGGAAAATGTACACAGCCCTCTTTGTGATCCGTGTTTCCCCTACCCGGCAAAATGTGTTAGACAGATTACACAGCAATACACAGAAGTCATGTGCAACACCTCCAGGAATGATCAGCTGCCTCTGAAAGGCCTCAAAGAGAAGGACAACAACCACATCTTAACCATTTGAAAAGTTCAAAGCTAATTATAACTTTAAGGACCAAAGCTCTTTATGGAAAATGTATGGAGAGATGACACTGATCAGTACACACATTTTTGTGAGAAACAAGAAGAGAAACCCACAAGAATTCATAGTGCTGTTCACAGGGTTGCAGTGAGTTCAGCTTTGTGGAAGCACTGCACTGAAGTCCCATGTTGCAAGGAGAGCCATTCGTGTGGTCCCTGCTGGTGGTGTTTTCACAATTCTCATAATTAATTTGATATGAGCATTCCTGGCAGTGTTGGTGGCTGAGTACTGCAGAAGCTGGATAACACTTCACTGATGATTTGCAGACACCCTTGTATGTTTATATCTTCAGCAGACCATCAAATCCACAAAATGCTTTGGTCAGTTTAATAATTATCCTGGGAAGCAAAGTAGGGCTGCCATTATCAAGATGCTAGCTTCCGCCTAATGATTTAAACCAGCTTTCATTCTTTGGGGTGACAGATGTGCTAGAACATTATGCAGAATGCATTACTTCCGTAATGGGATTGTGACTTGTTATTGATCTCCATCGCTTTCATCACCACATTCACATCAGCTATTTAAGTCAACCTCAATAACTAGTCACATGTATGTCTATATGCATGGCTACATGAAGACTTTCAAGAAAACTTGTGAATCTTGCTCCTTTTATTCTGCCTTCTGTTTTGTTAACTCTGTTTTAGATTGTTTACTTCTAAAGTAAAGCAAAGACTTTTTTCTGTTGGTGAATATTAACACCTTCATTGAAACTCTCGTAATTGTTGACCTCCTTTAAGGGAGTGTTTTCCCTTAACAGCATTTGGATCTTAGGGAGTTGGTGGAATGTTAGACTTCAAATTAGCGTAATCACATACAATCAGTAGGGGAAGAAAATCCTTGTATTTACAGTAGCTACATTCAAAAGAATTAAAAAAAAAATTAAATATGCATGGACATAATTGCCACATTTTCCACTGAAAATACTGCCCTAGTTAGACTCCATGGAATGCAGAGAATGGAAAAAAGCAACCCAAGAGAATGTCAAAATGAATTGCATGACTTCCATCCATGTCTTCAGCTTTCTTGTTTAAATGAGGATAAGCCAGGCTTCTAACAAAATCCACGAGATTTACCTGTCCCACATATGCAAGGTCCTTGGCCTCTCTTCTTTGCATAGTTTCAGCTCCTGATGTTTCACATTTTCCTGCTTGCAATATGTTGATAGACAGAACAATAGAAATAGGGTTGGAACTGCAGAATTTTTCAAAAATTTTTCTCTTTTTCTTCAGTTTTCCTTAAATCCAAGGCCAAATGTGTGATTGAAATAAAACAATTTTAAAAAATCCCTCCGTATTTTACTAAAGAAAAGGCAACACTGGCGCATACTAATGATAATTGGAAATATAAATCACAAACAATGGTGCATTCCCCAAAGAGACAAATTCTCCGGAAGACTGAAGATGGAGTCAAAACTGCAGCTTCCTCTACTAAATGAAGGGAAAACTTGCTCTTCCTTTGTATTATTTCATAAGCGTGTAAACAAAGAGAGGTAATTTCTAGTGCTTATTTCATGCTTCAAGGAAAAGAATTTTCCTCTGCACAGAGTACTGCACACTTAGCATACTGAATCTAGCAAAACCTCATGATCTTACTAAATACACTTACATGAAATTATATATAATATAAAATAGAGAGAATGTCAGATCTATCATGGCCTGCTACACCAAACACACAAGGTGTCCCATATTTTAGTTCCTTTCAGACAACTGTATCATGACATTGCAGCTAAGTTATGATGAAGTTACACTGTGAGATGTACAAAGAAATGAGCTAAATGCTGGTTCACTGAACTCTGAGACATTGGGAAAATCTGGCATCAAACTCATGCTGACTCAAAAGCAAACTTTCAAACAGAAAAGGGAGGATACACAATTAGTCATCCTCTGTAATTAGGAGGATGATGACGTAGTCTACTGTAGATGACCTTCACTAAGCCACTGCTATTGTGAAACATTGCATCTTTAGCTAAAAAAGCACATAACTCTTGCCATAAAACTGTCTTTCCCAGGAATAACTTTTGTTTCTGCCCCAGATGAGTATTTTTGGATGGCATCTATTTCAGTCCTCAGGTCTAGAAGGAGCTAGCTCAACCTGGTCCTTATTCTACCTACTAGGAGATAGAGAGTACCATTATAGGTAATACATAGATAGGAGACACCGGGATACTCTCTATCCTAGTATCTAGTAGGAGATAGATAATACCTCTAGATAATACCATTCTCCATTTTTAGGGTCAGATCGAGGCACTTTGGTGAAGGTATACCACAACATACCACGTTTCCTCCTGTCTCCAGTCTCAAATCATAATCTTCCTCTCTTGCACTTTAAGGCAACAGGGCCCTATCTTAAACCTTCAAGAATTAACACAGATGAAATTTCCCTCCACTGGGCTCATTTCACTACAATTTTCCAGCTATTTCATCCTTCATGGTCTCTCCCTACACCCTCTAAAACGTGACCACACTGTTCCGGAGCAGACCCTCTCCCTCACACTCCATCCAGAGGGAGAAGCATGCTGCAGAAGACTGAAGAAACGCTCACAGTGTCCACAGTGTGCTGGGACTTGCAATCTCCTTCACCCCTGAGGGAGTCTAGGCCAAGGCCAGACTTGCATGCAAGTAATTTTTATGCATTTATGCAGTACCAGACTTCTGTGGCAAAGGGCCAAACATAGCTGCGTCTCATTCCAGGCTCCATATAGATTATGGAATCAAACCCATTGACACTGTTTAAGAGGGTACATGTTAAAAGGCCCGAAGAGAAATGTAAAGTAAAACTTGTGGCCTCCATATGCAACTCTGCTCCCCAAACAGGCAAGGATGTAAATCTCTGGTTTCTCAGCAGTTGAAAGGAAAAGCCTGGGATCAGAAAGCTGAAGTCCACTACATCTCAATGTCTGCTATTTTCCACTGGCTGGCTGTAAGTCTTCAAAAAACACCTCACACTTGACAGGGATTAATTGGAGATTAGTCTTTCTGACCTGAAACAGAACTTCAGAGAAATAATGACTAATATCCCCTGTAGCTGTAACAGACTAACATGAAACTGCAGACCCTGGAAAAAGAAATGCTCAGCTGAGTAGAAGAAAAACTACAGAATGCTCCTCAGTAGATCCTCTGTAGGATGGAGTTTATATCTACCAGGCTCTTCAATAAACCTGCTTGATTCCTTCTGTGACCCCAGTTGATCCAGTTCCCAGAGCTGCCATCCCACTGGTAAAGAAAGTAAAATTTGTCACTTACACTCGAGACTGCCTCACCATAAAAGGATGTGCCATACCTGTTAATTCAAGTAACCCACAAAATTCTTTTTCCAAAACACTGGATGTACTGGCTTCTGCTGAACAGAAAGCAAAAAAGTATTTTTCTCTGTTCACATATGGGTAGAAGGAGGCTGAAGCAGTTTAGGTGTTTCTAGGTAGAAGCAAAAGGAAAAAGAAAATCAATATATTTATGCTCCTTTGCATCCTCAGCCTATTCTACCTACTGCCATAATTACACAAGCACCCTACAGATGCTTTTCTGCAGAGATAAAGAGAACCTTTCTGTGACACACACAACAGAGATGCTTGGGCCCATTAGTGACTCCTGGAGTTACCCCATTTTCAGGGTGTTTATAGATTCTGGATGGCAGGTTGGCATCAGCTACAGCCAGTTGAAGTAAACTGAGCTAAGCATTTCCTCCAGAAGAATGAAAAATGAGTAATCTCATGGCACTGAGTTCGGGGGCCCAAAGCACTCTTCTGCAGGGTCTCGGCTCCATTTTGGCCCCGGCCTGACCAGAGCTCATGTTTAACTATTAAGTTGAAAACGCCCCGTAACTGTAAGCCTGAGCAGCAGATGAGTTTATTTGAATTACACCATATGATGAGAAGACACTGAGCCAGATTAGATAGCTTAGTTTACAAACAATAAATGAGGTCATTTGACCCAGAAATCTTTGCTTAAATGTTTGCCTAAGTAGAACATATGGAATACGCACATAAACATATAAAACATGAAAATAAAATGTTTTCCCGTATGTTCTCAAAGGTGTTTCACAAATATGCCCTTTTTTCTCACACAAATGCTGTATTCATCTGAGCTCACATAACTCAAATTGGTAATATTTCTTGAAAGGTACCTGAAGGTGTCTGTTGGGGTTGTTGGCACTTTTGTAATTTCTACAGGTGTAGATTAAGTACAACTGTTTGCAAACCTGTTTAGCCTGGATATAATTGTATTCAATCAGAAAAACTTCGGAGCAATGCAGATAATAGAAAGTCCTTCCACATTTGGAGGGAATTATGGAGGTTTTTGCCTTATAAGACAACAGTCTATCTTAAGTTTCTTTCGGGAGTTTGTGTTTGTCTTCCAATATTCCTCCCCAAGAGAACATCCAGAACTAGAGAACAGCTCTGTATTATATTTATGAATTATCTGAGAGCATGCTGCAAGTTATTACAATTTTTACTATCTGAAATTATTTAATGGTCACCCAAAAATTGTGCAACTGGTTACCTAATATACATCATGTGACTTTCTCTTCCTTGATTAGATTAAGCAAATCTGAGCCAGAGGCTCAAAATGTGCTTTTCATGAGTGTTCTTATGAACAAAAAGGTACTTTCACTAATATTCACAGAAGGAAAATAAAAGCCTCAGGTCAGGAAATCACTAAAGCATGTGTTTAATTCCTCCCCTCCTTAAGAGAGGAGTTATGCTGACACTTAAGTTGCATTGCTTAACTGTGGTCTGAATGCTTTTCTGAACCAGAAACGACCAAGAGGCAGCCACAGTTCAGTCATCTTTAAACACTAAAAATGGTTTAAAGAGAATGAAGTCTAATAATTTATTGCAGCAACCATGCCCTTTTCAAAGTTACTAATTCTGCATTTTTCTAACCTCCAATATTCAGTTAATATTGGCTTTCAGCCCTCTGTCCTTAAATTCTTGTGCCCTCATGTGATTGAAACATGCTTGATAGGATAGCCTCCATATGTACTTTTAGACAAAATTTGTGTTTTAAACCTAGATCCAAGAGTAATTGAAGTTAATGGAAAGACTTAATTGTTTTCAATGAGAGTTGGATGAAGAACTGATAGTTTAACTCTGGACACTCTCTTTTGAACATACTCACCAAGGTGCTGATCCAACTTCCAGTGAAGTCAATAGAGGGATTTGTGTAGGGATTTGGATAATAACTCTGTTCTTCTTGGAGTCAAATCCCCTTTGTCAATATGCACATGCACAAATACAGAGATATAAATGAAAACAAATGTTTGGCAACTTGTGACAGAAAGTCCAAATCTGTATCTGTGTATTTGGGCCAAACCAAAATTGTTACGCTTGACAAAAACATCATTATGCTGATCTGGTTTTGGTTTTTGCTTACTAGTAATTGTTTGGTGAGTATAAATCGAACTTCTCATATTTTATTTTTTTGCATAAATATATTCTACTGTCACTATAGACGGTAAAATGAGAGGGATTTCTATGTAAAACTCTCCATTCAGACTTGTCATAACTTTGACAAACATAATCCTCTTAGACCAGAATTTTCCATGCTTGGTCTTCATCAAGAGCAATTCTGTTTTTGCCAAGTATGAAGAAGTTTGCTTCAGCTCCTTCTTAGTTTCCAAAATACAAAAGGTTTCTCATTTAGGATCAATCCTACACTCAAAACAAAAGGGATGTGGGCTAGATTCCCAGAGGTGCAGCACTCTCGCAGTTCTCATTGGCTTTAGTGTTTCTAAAATCAGCTTCTGTGTTTTTAAAACAAGAATTCCATGTGGATGAGGGAATTCTGACTTGGACACAACGAGCCGAGCAGAGCCTTGGCTAGCAGAGTTGCAGGGAGTAGAGATGTTGCTGATTGCTTCATCTGCTGAGAAGTGTGCATTACGTGCCACACACTTGGGCTCTGTGCTGACAGAGCAGCTCGCGTGGTAGCGCACGAGGACAGGGGCAAGGTGGACATTGAGGGGAACACAAAGGGATGGGAAAGCTCCCAAACCTTTGCAGACCTCTCTGTTCAACACAACTGAGGCAGCTTTTTCTGCTTTACAGATAAACAATTTTGCAATTTATGCCGATAACAGCTCAGGCAATTCCATACCCCTAAACGGACCGATTTTAAGACCCAGTGACAAAATAACTGGTTCAGCCCCTGGCATCTTTTCCAGAATGATGCAGGCACTCTGCCATTTTAGGTTAAGATGATCCTTTCTGGGTTGTGCTACCCCTCCAAATACCAGCTCAGGCTAGTCATTAAACATTGAGGCCATCCTGCAGTTACTTGGCTTGTGTTCTTGAAGACACTATATTGCTGTAATTTTTACTGCATGAAGCAAATATCATCGGATTATCCATCTCACTGTGTTCTCAAGATACTAGATGGCCACCATTAAAGTACATCCATATCCCTTCATGATGACAGGGACAAAAGAAATATGTAGATATTGAAAAGTGGTACCTAAACTCTAAAGCTCAGTGAACAAGTACCAAAAAAATCAAGTGAGACTGGCATAGTAAGAATTCAACCCCTACAGTTCAAAAATAATTTTGTTAATTCATCAGTAACATAACACAGAAAAGTGTCTGGCTATTCATTCGCTGGTTGACATAGGCATAAAACACTTCCCTCAACAGGTCTATTTGTTGCAGCAAGAGGGTTTGGGTTATTTTTTGTGTATTTTGCCATGTTTGTTTTTAAACAAAGTCCGCAGAGCCTGGAAAATCTGTGAAATAATAATTATAAAATATAAAGCTACAATGAGAATTTGGAATTACATTAAAAGGTATTTTGTAAACTGATACCAAAAGGGACTAAAGTGACTGACAATGAAATCCATGACATGAGAGGAGAAAAGTCAGAGTCAAGAGAAGGAATTCCACCACCATGGGAGAGAAGATAGACTACAACAGTTCAGTAGGAAAGGACCTACAATGATCAGCTGCATATGTGATAGGTCTAGCTGCAAAGGTGATAGTGATTTGAAGTTATCTGCAACTCGGGAGCGAAAATAATATAGATCGTACCAAAATCCTGTCATTTGAGTAGCTACTTATAATTCATGGATGAGAACTGGGCCCCTAAAAAAGTTCACCAGCCTGCTGTGGTGTTTATCTAAGCTTTTGCTTGTTTTATAGACCTCACTAGTGCTTTTAATGACATAAAGAAAACAAATTAAAATAAATGAAAAGAAAAACGTCCCCTAGCAATAAATAGGCTGTGAATTACAGAACAGCAGTAGCTGCTTTCGAAGGCTAGAATGGCAAGTGCACACAGGCTGTAACATCCCCAGGGGCTGACAGATGCCAAAATGCCTGGATGGTCTGTTCATTCATCTCCGGGCAGGTACTGACAACAGCTCCTCTCCAAAGGGAAGGCTGCATATTGTGCTGACATCCACATCAGATGACTGAAATCCCACCAGAATTTCTGGGACACATATTTTTTAGCCTGAAGATCAGAGAATGATTTTAAGCCATTTCTCCAATACCTGATTTACAAAAGGAAGCCAAAATGGAGAAGAAAGAGGGGATGCCCTTTCAAATACATCCCTGAATTCAGTTACTAAAGTTGTGCTCAGCTTTGTAGTTTTTCCAGCCTGATCAATTATTTCAAAAAGCCAAAAATATACCACTGAGGGAAAAATAAAAGGAAAAACCCAGTTTTTCTGGAAAGGATATGTTATTATGCCAAAGAGAATTTACATGTTATGTTTCTCAAATCTTGATTAACTTGATCTCCTGCCGTGAAACTCCCTAATGTCTACTGAATCAGGTGGGTAACTTAAGCCTAACTCCTAATTCAAGTCTGAAAACTCTTTTCTGTACCCACTGCATATTTCAAGTGAACTCAAAACCAGATATTAGAACTCGATATATTTCTTGAGGAACCAGGAGTGTTCTTTGTATTTAACCCTGAGACCTATACCTCTGTACGAGCTAAATTACACCAGCCTCTCTGGGAGGAAGATTTAAGCCCTGAGCCCCAAGGACTCACAGGAGGACTCACTCCTTCTGAGCCCTGAGCCTCACAGGACTGGAGGGGCCTGTCTTTAGAAGAATGAAATTAGGCACACACAAAGTTCAGATTGATAAACTTGGCAAGACAAAAGGACAAGCCTTCAAACTTGCTTTACTTAGCAAGATTTGGGAGAAATGCGCCGACTGTACATTCTCTACCCTCATTATATTCTTGGAGTTTTGACTTCCTCTGCTGCTCCCTAGCCACAGATAGGTATCTAAACACGGGGAAAGCAGAGTGTTTTCACAGCTGCTAGAACCGTGTTATACCTGTGGACTGCAGGCCACACAGGGGGAGCACAGACGCTCCACTATTGAAATAATAAGATGTTGCTTAAATCAGTAGGTTTTAATTGTGTTGCTTTACATTCAGTTCTCTACCCAGACAAAAAAAAAAATGTTGTTAGCAAAAGGAGAGTAGTTAGATATCTTTGCAGGAGTCAGAGCAGGAAAGAATACAATCTTATGAAACCACCAATATTTTGCAGCTCTTTGTCAATACTTGACATCGTATACATGGCTCTGCATTTCAGAATGTACCAATGCTTCTCAAAAATTTAAGCACCTGGTAGGGCAAAAGAGAACTTCAGGATTTTTTTTTTTTTTTCGCTTCTGAGGTATTACTAAGGAGATGAAGAAGAAAGAGAGGAGTATAAACTCTGAGACTTAAATTTTTTCCAAATGGAAGACATTATCCCCTTCACAACCAAATATTGCACTTAAAATGTCCGAATTTCAGTTGAAAAACAACTACCAGTATTTGAAATAGGGCTCAGTGTATTTTTAGCACATTCAGAGTCTCACTTCACAATCTCACGTTAGTTCATATTGGCCAATGTCATTTGTCCAGTGGCCCAAAAGAGCACTTATTGCCCTTTATCTATGGAGGGTAAGATTAGCAGCTCAAAAATGACCTTGTAATTGGTACTGTAGGCAGTGTCAGATGAAAGACAATGATTCTGAAACACTTAAGAAACTATTGCCCAAATCTGCAACTTCTGGAAATTCATGTAGGTCCATTATTACAATGAATGGAGTTTTGCCAATAGGCCAACTGATGACCTGCCTGTTAAAACAAGAGACCCAGCCTTGATGGTTATTTTATTGTTCTGATTCTTTTGCAAATTTAGAAAATGTAACACAACTGCTTAAAATAACCCCACCATTTATTATTCCAGGAGCAATGTTTTCTTAATAATACAGTCAAAGTGTGTCTGGAATTTTGAAACACAATTTATTTTCTTAGAACACTCCAGGCAATCAAAAAAGTTACATTCCATATCCAGAACAAAAAAATCGTGGCTGTTACAAAACAAGAAAAAGTAAATCATTAAAAAAAATTGCTAAGGCTAAAAATCTATAAAATAACACTGACCTTTTTATATACCTTATAAACAGAACAGAGAAATTCCTGCTTCTGCCAAACACTCCAGTTTGCAATGGTGTTCCAAATTTTCATTAGCACAGCAACCATGCTGCCTGACATCCAGTGGCTCAAACTGGTTTCTGACTCCTCCTTCTGAAAAAAAGAAAAACAGTGAGAGAGAAAAAGTAACTAAAAACCAACCAGACAGGTTTATTTTATATCAATATGACACCTATAGATAGTGAAACATCTACAAGTGATGGAGATAGAGCTGAAATGTGTCCAATCCAGAAGCCCAGGTTATAAGTCATATTTTGGAAAAGATTATCTTAGGCATAAGCCCTTTCCTTTAAGGTTTTTCAGACCTGGTGCCTGTTAGAGCAGCACATGTGTGGATTGATAAATAAGGACAGTATATTTAAGACCATTTTGAGAATAAAATGAAGAATAAATATGTTTGTAGATTATTATTTTCAGAAGACTGCAGGGAAACATTTGGAAGTTAAGTTGTTATGTTAATTATGCCTTTTTTTTTTTTTTTAATACTCAGTAAAACACATTTCAAAATTTCTCAATTTCTGTACCATGGCATGAAAACAAAATGCCATGGAAAGCCTTTTAGTTTCTTAGATTCTTACTATAAAAAGAATTTTATGGGGCAGCATAATGAAGAGATAAAAATACTGACTAAAAGATTCAAATTAAGATTCTGATTTTATCAATCTCAAAATTCCCGATAATTTGATCTAGGACTTTCAACCAATAAGAAGATATCCCTTCCAAATAGCGACACCCTCAGTTTTGAAGGTCATGGTAATTACCTGTTTATCTCATGAGACATTTTGATATGTGAGATGTTCCAGAGCAAGAAAAGTCGTTGGTGGCTGTTCGTGTTCTTCATGCTGTTCACATTGGAATAAAAAAGAGTGTGCTAGAATGATTATTACTAAAACAAAATAAGAATGAAATATAATTCCCTTATTCTTTCTCTGATACAAAAAAAAAAAAAAAGAAAATCAACCCAAACCAACAAACAAAAAAATAATCCAACCAACCAATTAAAAACAACTCAAAAGATGGGAAATAGGAATAGAGAAGAAGAGGAAAAGAAAAACCCATTGGTTCAATGTTTTTCCAGTTCTCTTCCCTGTAATATATAGATGGAAAACAAAACTGATGAAGGGGGTTTTGGGTTGGTGTATGACATTTAGGTGTCACAAAAGAAGCCTATTAAATCCTCACCAAATATTGTTTCAGCTGCTTCAGAGCACACTCTGCAGTCACATAATGTTGAAGGTACCTGATTCCTCATCAGAAATGTTCAACACCTCTTGAGCCTGGGTCCTGTTACAAGAGAAACAGTTTAAAGGAACTGGAAGTGAAAATAATCTTTGTAGCAGATGATGTGGACAACATAAGCTCATTGTCAGAAAATACTGGAAATTAACAAAAGGGAACCAAAACTGGTCCTTTGTATAAAGTGCTCTAAAGATTATGGCAGAAGACAAAGAATGCCAAATAATGAAAAGGAATAATCAAATTTATTTGAAAGGTGCAGTTTTAAAGGAAAGAATGTCATTTATTAGACTAGTAAGAAAAAAGCATGAAATCCATAATAACATATAACTTTATTCTAGTCAGAAACATATTTAACAATGTCATGTAAGTGAGTAGAGGGATAATTGCTAAGATGTGATTAAATAGGGAAAATTTTATTATTTTAATATTAAATACAATTACGATTTCTTGTTTTCTTAGTTCTTTCTTTCACAAGGGCAGACATAATCCATCAAGTCGCATATTTGGCATGTGTGTCTATGTGACTTTATGATTAAATTCCACACTCAGAATTCACAAAGAATAAACCTGATGAAGTGCACATGCATCTTAATAAGTGAAAGGGACAAATGAATTCATTGTCTATTGAAGCAGTTTTATAATATCTGAACATATGCTGAACAAAGCTGCAAGCTATTTACACAAATCATACAGGCTTTAATTACAACCTAAATCTGCATTATTAACGTAATAAAATGACCCTAAAATAAATGTTATGGAAGTCATGTTGTCCCTACAAATGAACGCAGCATGAGAGTGATACAATAAAACACCCTAACATAAACATTTTGTATGTACCAATGTGGCTTCCCACTGAGCTAAATCAATAAGACCTAACTCTTCTCTTCCATATCTGTGGGCAAAATTCTCCTCTCCCTTAATTTGCCTTTGTTGGCCACATTCATCAGAGTTTCAGGGACCTGAGTGGGGCAACATGACCCTGCTGGCCCCAGCCTCCTTTCGAGGGTCCCTGGAGATCTCCGGTTCTGGGGGATGTCAAAGCACAAAACCTATCAGGAGCCAGATGGGGCAATGCAGACCTAGGGAATAACTCAGCTTAACTACAAAAAGAGTTTAAACAACAAATTTTGGCATTACTGTGTGGCTGCCAATTACAATGGAGGAGTCATTCTTGAGATTATCCATGTGAAGAACATTATTCATATGACATTCACATATGAGAATCTGGAGGGTCAGCCATAATTGTGGGGGTTTTTTTCTTCTGGGCAAGAACTGATCTCCAAATGCACGATCTGATATTATTTCCTAAAATAATCTGCTATTTTAGAATACTCGATATGCGATCATGACATTTATGATCTGTTGCAGAGCTTATACTGAAGTCTAGAAGCATTTCAACCACAGTATTTGCTGCCATTTCCTAAATCATTGCATCCCACATTGATTCTGACAATAGAAGAAATTATGACAATGGCACTATAATGAAATAGCTGAATGTGAACAGAAGGCAACAGTTCTTACTTAACCATGCATTTGCCATGGACTATGAGCTAACACAAATAAAGGACTCCTTCTCCTCTTCTGTAACCCAGACTGGGAAATGTCCACATCCTTCAATCCAGTTTAAGCACATTAGGACAAGTCCTCAAGAGGGTCCCGTTAGAAATAAACACCACTGGTCTCTGTACCTTCTGCTAGACCCCACAAGATCCTTTCTGGATTCCTTCTGAGTGCTCATCCTTTCACTGGAGACATGGCGTACAGGACCAAGCCTCACCTGGCTACATCTGCCTTTGAGGTAGAAAGCCATAAGGTCCCCCCAGGGATCTTTTTCTCCAGATTAACACCCACAGCTCCCTCAGCCACTAACCAGACATGTTTTCTAGCTCCTTCACGACCTTCACTGCCCTTCTTGGGACAGGCTTCAGCACCCCAGTGTCCTTTTTGAAGTGAGGAGCCCCAAAACTGAAGATAGCGCTCAAGGTGCAGCCTCACCAGGGACTGCAATACTGGTTCTAAGAAAGAGATTTCTGACTTCTCCACAGTTACCCCTTCAAGGCAAACACTTGAAAAACAGATGAAAAAACTAGCACACATCCTCTCCATCATAAAACATGATATTTAAACAGACATTAGACCACTTAACCTTGTTGAATACATGGCAGACAGATCAGCAGGGTTGTCTGCCATATCATAGTGGGCCTAATGTGTTCAGGACTGAGTAGAACAGGCAGCTGCTCATAGTTCCTGCATTTAGCACGGCAGCCTTAACTGCTAGTTCCTTGAATTATGTTAGGCTCCCTCTGAGACAGGTGGGACACTACGCATTCATTCATCTTCAGATGCATTTATAAGAAAAATAAGAGTGTATGAGAAAAGGAAGAGAGGAAAGGCAAGAGACTAAAACTGTGACTGGCTGAATAACAGGTGTGGAAACTACCAGAGCAGAATTTAAAATTGCTACGTGGTCATGGTCCCAAAACTACAGGCCATGATACAATTATATTCTATGTCTTCATTATAATTTCAGGATATTGATTAAGGTTATTGATTATACCTGAATGACAGTGTAGACTGGTACCTACCTATTCTAAAATAGCTAAAATTCTTAGCAGCTTCACTGAAGGCACAATGATTAGGCATAATTAAAACATTTTGATTTCTCATAGTTGCATATAAGTCTTTAAAGTTAAAATATATTAGAAGGCTGAATGCTTAACAGATGGCTTTTATAGCTACATTCATAAATGAACAACTTGCAAAATAACCAAGCCCTAAATTTTGCACAATGTGATCAGATAAGAGATATATTTTTTTCTATTGAAATTGCCATATTTGCTATATCATGGTAAAATGTTGATTTTTCCAACTCCACTCACGGAAAACAAAACCATTCCAAAGGATTCAAATATTATGTTTTAATGTGCTCAGATTATATTACTTGACCTTGCAATGAAAGAGGGTAGAAGAGCTCACATGCTTCATCCCCACTGTACAGTTCTGGCTTTGGAAATTGTCTCTCAGCAAAATCTCAGTCTTTTTCTGTGCAAAGTCAAAATGGTCTGCTTAAATCACAGGTTACCACTTCAAACCAAAAGGCAGCTTTACAAACTACTCCCTCTCTTGTTCTTAATTACCAACTTCCACACCCGTGTTTCAGTACATTAATAATTTTTTCATGACCTGAAGGACAGAGGAATCACAAATTCATCAATTGTAGCTGGCTTTTCTCTCGCTCCAGGGGCGCTGTAAGGGCAGGCAGAGTTTAATATGTTGGTCAGTAAATTTCAGCTCAAGATCAGATGCCAGCAGAGGCTCTGTGTAACAGGACTGTGCAATGCAAGAGCCTCTTTAAAAGGCACCTTACTGAAAACGAAATGTGTAAATTAATTCCCGTGTGGGAAGCTGGCCCAGGGTAGCAAGGATACTGCAAATACACACTGCTCTTCCCTGCACATTCATTTTTTAGGTAGAGGATTCTAATCGAGTACAATCTTAGAGCACACATACTGTAATGATTGTAGTGCCCTCCTAGAAGGGGAGAGATTAGATTTCAGCTGGGAGCTGTAACAGGGGACTCCTCCTTCCATGCAACTGTTCCAAAATGGCAAGATACAAACTTTGTGTGCAATTCTGTCATGCTCTGTGCATGCCTGCCAGATGAACTCCTGAAGGTGAGGTGTGTGAAGTACCAAAGCTGTACACTGAGAGGCCCCTGCGACTTAGGCAGGATTTAGAGGCAGCAGCATTCAACTTAGGTGGCTAAGAGCGTGTGTATGAGCAGAAACAGAGGTAGTACTGAGACTTTCCTAGAAAGCTTTGGCACCTAAGAGCTTCTGAGGGCAGGTAGAACTGAACTTTTTGCAGACAAAAGTGCATGGAAGTGTTGAGCCTGCTGGCCTACGTAGTTTGCTTTAATGATGGCCCATCTATTAAGGCATGCATAAAACATTTGAAACCTCGTTTCATACCTGATGCCTTTCTCAGTAGTGTTGAGTTACAAAATCCTCAGGGGCTCATGTCAGCCTCGCAAATGCAGATTTTGGACAGGACACATGACAGTGTCTAATTAATGCGTGTTACCTTACCTTTCATGGATTCAGTAGTAGGAAGAATTCATCCTTCTTTATATTTTAACTTGTTGAAGAGAAAACAATCATATAAAAATAAATGTCTGTCATACTTCAGAGACCACTTTTAGAGATGACTCTGATTAACCTAATCCTTGTCATATTTTTATTTTCCAATATATTTACAGAGCTTAGACATCTAGAATATTTTTTTTCATTTTAATCTCTAAGAAATACTTTGCAACATTTTAAATTCACAAAAGCATTCAGATTCTCTTTTCTTTCATTTCACTTAAGATTTTGGCAAAAGTTATTCTTCTTAACTGCAATGCATCTATACAGTCCATCATTTTATTCTTTGGAGAAATGACTTCAGTAAGGCTCCAGCAGCTATAAAATATGTTCTTTTATCGTTTCAGGGTATCAGTGGGATTAATCACTCTTAACCAGCTATTTTATAGCCATAGTGTGAGAGTGTCTAAGGTTTATTTGGAGTATTGCATTTTTTTCAGGATAAAGCACAGTAGGCCATGTCAGCCACAGAAAAATATTACTCACTTCCTTCTCGTCACTCTTAATTGGGATCAAGTGGGTTTAGGTCAATCACTTGGTCAAGAAAATTTATGAAAAATACAGGTCTATTTATACATGATAGAGGTAACGAATGTTTTTTACAGCCAGTCATTATAATAAAAGCTTTTCATTCCTCATCCCTCACTGCATCACTGAGAAATTCTATGGAGGAGATGAATGGCTGGATTGTAATATTGATTTCCCTGGGTTTTCTGGCATATGCTCAGGGTAGCACACAGCTCAGTATCACTCACTTGTTAATCATCAAACGCACAGATACAACACAAAGCTTGTTTCTGTTTCTAAATTTGTGTGATTTGACCAGATGGTAATCTCAGCCTGACAGGTGTGTCCTGAAAACTCATTTAAATATTTGTAAATAGTGGCACCATTCCTGCTTTAGGTGATTAATAACCACTGATCCTGTCACTCCCTTTAACATCATCTCTGTATTAACAAATGTTAAACTTCATAACTCAAAGGAAACTTTAACAAATACCTTTTCAACCTTACTTACTTGTCTTCATTAATTATCCTGCAACTTCTTTCCCACAAACAATGAACCATATATATCAGGTGGCAAAAATTCTAGCTGTTACTCACACAACTACAGAAAATCAGATCTTGCTTATCAATTTAGCAAACATGAGTCACTGGGCTGAAAGTTTTGGATATCTATCTGCCTCATGGTGAAATATCAGACACAGTTCATTCATTTCTAAAAAAATTAAATATATCTATTACCATGGGAAAAGTTGTGGGTTTTTTTATACCTGTCCATTTTAGACCTCTTATTTAAGTTCCTGTACAAGAAGATGGGGAGAGGGAAGAGGGAAAGGGGAAAGGGGAAAGGGGAAAGGGGAAAGGGGAAAGGAAGGATCATGAAGAAGGGAAGGACTTTGGGAGCACAAGGCAGGAAAGAAAGCAGAACCAGGATTTGAGGACAGAAGGACAGAAATGGAAGGGAAGAAAAATGGCACCAAAGGTTGGGTATCACAGATGATGCAAGAGGACATTTGTGGGAAGGAGCAATAGAGCAATGGGAGAGGCTTTGGGACAGAAGTGGAGACAAAAGCTGAAGAGAATAAATGGGCTGGAAAAAGAAGGAACAGACAGAATTGTGAGAGAGCCAGCACTTCCAAGACCCAAGGCTGTAATCAGGACATCACTTTTCTAGGGGCAAAACATGTGCTTCCATTCCCCTCTAGTGGCAGGTACACTTAAAAAAAGCACCCATCAGTTAACATTTTACTCCTGAGGAGTTCAAGGTGACGCCGTCACCTAAACTTTAAAACCTGCCAGGGACTTATGTAGGGTGCTCGTACTGCTTGCTTTACCCCCTCATCCTTCCTTATTTTCTAACCTTTAAAAACCTTGGAAACTACCATGAAAAAATTACATAGATATTAAATATGCAAAATCAAACGAGAGAAGTCAGGAAATTACTCCTGTCCTTCAACACCTACCAAAGGGCATAGCTAGGGTAATGCACATTTTAGTAATGCACACACATTTCCCAAAGAGTTACAAATCTGTGTGGTTCCAGACTGGTTGGTTCCCACCGAACTAGCAGATAATTATTACTGCTATTCCATAACGTATATTGGGAAATTGCCACTTGGCATTCTGGCACTATCCCTTCTGTGCAATGATATCTTTAATTTGCATGTTAATGAATGTCAAAGCATGCCTTCTGCTCTAATTTGATTTCCACTTTTTTTTTTGTGATCAAATTTGTGTTTTTCCATATACCCATTTCCTGCATGACACTAACCAAAGTATTCATCTGGAAAAGTCATTAAAAATCAATTCATTTTACTCAATTTGGATTTTTTAGAGGAACAGGTATTCCAGTATACACAGGGATTTGCATTATAGTGGGAATTAAACACTGATCACATCACATGGAAGATTTTTATCTCCTGCACATTCCAGAGAACCACACCCCTTCAATAAGTCCTTTGGTTTTCTTCTCAATCCAGATCCCATTTTCAGAACTAAAATTGCTTAAATGAAAATTGCAGCAAAAGGGGAACTATGCTGCTTAATATTTCTATGCATTATGTTGACATCTTTACTGACATTGAATGGAGCACTTCAAAGCGAGTTAATTTTTGCCTTGGAGTTTTGTGTGAAATTAAAGTGAAAGTAATTATTTGTCATCACTAAAAATTAGTAACTGTTGGCATTTTACAAATTACCTGATTTGAAAGTTAATTGAGAGCAGGCATTAGTTGTAGAGTTTATCAAGTGACCCAAAATACAAGCTCAGCCCAACAGCTTCTCTAGGAACCCTTACTTTTTTTTCATGTTGTTTAAAGAAACTTGCCAGGGGGACTTATTCTAAGAGTTAACAAACCATATTAATTCCATTCACTGTAATTGTTTTTATCCTGAATTTCATCACAGACTTCTAGAAACCTTACCTTCACAAATCTGAGTAACATTCATTTGTGTTTTGATCCCAGAAACCTTTTTTAAGCAGTATTTTATACTTCAGAACACTAAGTCTTCTATTTGAGGCTCTTACTTTCACTAAGCACACAAAAATCACTGACAAAGGTAGCACCTGAAGGTATAGCACACTCAGAAGGTCTAGCTAAGCAGTCTGATTTGTTAAGTTCAGGTTGCTAAGTCAACCAGAAGAGAGAGCTTCAAAGACAAATGTGGTAAATGGTTTGGAAAGCCTGAAACCACCAAATGTCAGGGTTTTAAGAAAAGTAAATAAAAAGGAAGTTCATTTTTGCCGAGACTACTACGGCTTATTTTCAGTTGTAAGGCAGAGAAAATGCTCTCTGCTCTTTAATTGCATGCTCATAAAGTTTTAATTAGGAAAGTTTCAAAACATGGCAATCGTACTGCTGAAAATCAGCCACAGTTTTGATTTATAAGTCTGCAAAGGATTACTTGGTAGCAATCAGGATGGATTGCAGTGCTTAAGCCCAGAAAGCTCTAATATGTTATAAACACAAGCAAATGATGCAGTAATTGCCCTTGATTGCACTACTTAAAAGATTTTTAGAGGCAAGCCAAAGAGCAGTTGATACTACCTATGTGCCTATGGCAAACAGTATGTGACAAGATCAAATCCATGCAGGATATCCTGAAGCACTGTTTCCTTTTCCTAAGTGCAGGTGATACTTAGGAGACCTTAGAAAGCCAGCTCTGGGACAGAACATCACCAGGTCTGAGGACACATGAGACTATCACCACCCAAAAGGGGCTGTGGAAGGAGAGTGTGGGTTTCCAAAGGATCTGAAAAAATCAACAGAATCATTAATGCAGATACCACAGTCACAGAGGAGTGGTTTTCTTCCCTACCTTGTCTGCCTCATGGGAGCAAGCTTTCCTTTTATTATATCCGTAACCTGTGTCATTAGCCAGCAAGAGAAAGGGGATGGGTGAAAATCAGGAGGGAGCTGTGAAATCTGTTAGGTTATGACATTACGTTGCGAGGCAACTTCTGTAAAAGCCATAAACAAAATAGCTCACATACCCCTTATTTTTCAATCTGAAAAATCCACAGTGCTAATGATCAATGTCCAATTCTTCCTTACCCCTCTAAAGATATCCACTTACTAAAACATGAAGGACTTACATAGTGTGGCCATTTCAAACTTACTAATATAAACATCCACAAGCTTACACTGTATGAAGATGATTACTAATTAGCATCTGTGTAATGACCTTTATAATTTATTTCCCAATTGAATTTCTAAGAGTGAAAGTTTCCTGAAGCCTGGGGCGGGAGAAGACTCTGCTCAGGAACTCCTGAGGAAACTCTTCCTCCCCTTTTTGAAGTTATGTCAGTGGTGCCAAACAAGGAAATCACAGCAGTTCTGGAAGTACTGCAGGAGACCTAATATCCACATGCATTAAACTTAGCAACTAATTGCATACAAATTTGAAATTCCTTGAACTGCTGGTATTTCAGGTGGTTATGTTTTCAAATATTTTACAAGTCATTACAAATATTGGATTTTACACACAACTGTCAGTTAGTCAGCACTAACTTCAGTGGTGACAATACGGTTTAATTTATTATCAGTACATGAAATCTCTGGGCATAAAACTTGAAGTTGATAACACAATTCAGTCTGATGGAATTCCCAATGTCATTGTAAGAAATTCTGATAGTTGCAAAAAAATTTTTACTTTGGAACCACATGCTACCACAGTCAGATAAAATGACTGTTCAATTTTACTGTCAGATTTGAGAATACTATTTCTTGAACTGATATTAGGATCCTTAATGTTTCTAAAGAATTATTTGAAATCAAGAAAGAGTTATACCCCAGCAAATTCCCAGAGAAGAGCTCCCTGCAGAGCTGCAAGGATTTCCCTGCTACAAGAATTTCAAAATCTCATTAGAAAGCATTTCCACAGCTCTTTGAGCTCTAATCCCAAATGGAAAGATCTAGATAATAGGAATGTGGATTTAATAATTTTTGTGTCAACCATACCCTTTTTTTATAGATAGTTTACATTCACCCCAAAAAAGATTAAGGTGGCCAGTGAGCTCCTCAATTTTAAACTAGCAGCATTTCTCAGATGGCTTAGCTCTTGGCTAAGTTTGCAGAAATCTACAGATTTCTATTTTTTTAGGACAAATCACAAAGAGTCAATTATATATTTCATTGCCTGTTGTTCTGTTCACAGCCTTAAGCAAAGCTAATATACATATCTCTAAATCAAATGCAAAAGTACATATTTCAAAAAAAAAAAAAACAACCCCAAAACATTGCTTTTTAAAGAAGGACAATTATTTTCCTTCCGTTAGTATCTGCAGCAATAAAATAAATATGATCAAACATGCTTCAAGTCCTGAGAATCCTGTTTAATATTTAATATAAATATTTGAGAAATGTATCACCTTTACTGTCTCCTGATTTTTTTTTTTTTTTCCTTTTTTTGGTCACCAACAATAAGTTATCATTTCAAGATTACAAACATAGCACTCCAGCTTCCATCTGATTCATGTGTATACATAAAGCAGGCCACTTCCGGAGTAGCTTTATTCAAGGATAACTGGATACAGTCCCAGAAGGAAAATGAATGAGTCAAATCATACCTGAAGTCTTATGATCTTGTTTATGATGACTGTGATCTTGGACAAGTGACCTGGTGGAGCTGAACAAAAATTACATAAGTGGGCATCATTATTCACTTCAGCATTTATCTGGAAATGCCATAATCTTTTTTAAAAAATATAGTCACTTTTATCCTTAAACCCTGTTTGATCTATATCACTCTGTATGCATACAAAGGGGGAAAAAAAAGAGAGAAATTTTATGTTCTATAAATATTTTATGTTCTTATAGCACTATAGTCCACCGAAGTAAAAAAAATTATTGCCGATATTCCCTTGAAAATTTTAAAGAACCCTGTCTTCAAAAGAAATGGAAACATGTTTGCTCCTAAACATTGACATTTGTTTATGTCATATATATAAGGAGTGATTCCCATTTGACTTAAACACGACTAAGAACTACTCTCAGTCTGAAGGAGTTCAAAGGAGCCACCGGTTACCTCAAACATGGCCAGAAGTGTTCTTTGGACGGATTTGTACATTTCAAGGCCAGAAGTACAATTTTGATTATCTAGTCTGATTTCCTGCATAATAGTTAACACATAGCTTCCCGTACAAACCTTCACCAAGTGATTTTGTCATCAAGCCTTTATTTTCTGATTTAGCTAGGCTACATGGTTTATGAAAGAACCGCCTTTATTTCATTCAGTATTGACTTATTTTTAAAGTTACCACACGTAGGAAAGGGACCAGCTGACTTCTGTGAGTACCAGACTTGGAACGAGATGGCCAGCATGAAGCACACCTTAGAACTTTGCATTTTCCTGTTTCTGAAACTGCCAATCCATATCAGTGTACCTTCTTCTCCTAAATTTTTAAAGTCTTATTAGACTTCAGTCCTTTGATATTGCTGACAGGATTCAGAGCCTTCTCAGAATATTAACACTCCTAGTTCAAACAGGCTGAAGAAGACTTGAACAAATAATTTTCATTGACAAGTTGAAGACACATTTTCATCGAACCTTGCAAATGCAGACTGTCACCCTGTGGACTTTCAACTGTTTTCCTTTATTTTTTTTCTGCTTAAATGAGCATCATTAGACATAGAGCACGTACATTGAATCTACTCTCTTTCTGATCACAAGGTCAGTGTGTTCCAACAAGGCTGAGGACATTTGGCCTCTGAGATCAGCACAAGAGAATTTCCTCAGCTGTAAGTCCACGAGAAGTGCTGCTGATGGTAATGCCAGACTCCATTTTGCCTTTTTCTCCACTTCAAAGGCACCTGAACAACTCAAGGTCCTCAGTTGGCCCTGACGCTTAGTTTTTAAGAGGAAAAACACTACAGACAGGACAACTGATAGAGATTTTCTTTCTCCCCAGCCTTAGAGAGTTTATTCAAATTCCCAGTGCCTACCACTTCAGCAGAGCTGATTTATTATACTGCTACACAAAACCAGACTGATACACCAAGTCCCACAGCTGACCTCTGGTTCAGAAACATCTGGTCCAATGACATGAAAAAGTTCAGTACATCTGTACACAGTAAATCGATTAGTCATAATGGGATTTGGCAGCCAGTAATATGAAAGTATGGCACATGGAGTAAGTAATGATGGCTTTTACTGAGTTAAAAGATGCTTTAGGACACACATGGTTCAAGGGTCTTCTTTCCTAGGGTGTCACCATCTGCATAACATTAATGATAAAGACAGATCTCAGGTCCTGCTTACACAAACAGAGCATATTTTACTTTTTTTTTTTAACTTTTACTTTAGGCATCAGGTTCTTATGCTTTGATTATACCATCTCCTTTTGGGATTCCACCAGCAGCAATAGAAAATCCTTCTACAACTACAGGCAACTCTCATGTTAACAGCTGGCTCCTTATAAACCAAGGGTTGTAGAGCCAACACCTTCTTCAATCCCTTGGATAAATCATTTATTTTTTCTCTCTCAACTGAGGAGGTACCTTACCCCATGGCTGCATGGGAAGAGAGTTCACTCCTTTAATTCTTCTGTCTTCAGGTAGAGAATTCAAGATGTAGATGTGAAAACCAAACAGAAACTTATACAACTAAATTTTCCAGGGGAAAAACACCTGAGGTATTTTTAAAAGTACTTACTGATCAGAGCCTTTCGGAGACCTGAGCTGCAGGAACACCCTGTTTGCAGGCTCAGGGTTACACACAAAGTGGGCACTGGGACGCGTGCCGTAGTTGAGTTCATGCATGCAGGGTAATTGAGAGGGTGCAGGCTTTTGGCCGCTCTTCCTTAAAAGCCTGTTCTGCAATCCACTGTTTCTGTGATTGCGCCACGGGAAAGTTGAGTTTGCTCCTTAGACAGGAAAGAATCCAGAATGGATTCTCTGTTGTCTAATAGGCCACAGCTCACAAAAAGTTTTTCTGTGGATAAGCTTTTACTCTGTGCTTATTCTGTCACACTCATTCTGGGATGACCTACTCCTGATTTTTCCCTGATTAGTACAATATCTTTGCCGTATTTGGTCCCAGCTATCTTTTGTTTTGTATAATATTATCTCTAGATCCCTTATTCTCTGCCAAGAGTGGATAATTGGTTTAAAAGTCTATGAGGGAGAGCATTCTTACATATTTGTTTTTGTGGGAGACCTACAAACAGATAGAAAAATAACCAAAAAAGAAAAAAAAAAACAAAGCAAAGTGAACAAAGCTTTATCATCTTAAGATATTAGACCAAAAAGCAAAGTATTAGAATTAAAATAGTTATTTCTAAAATAGATTATTAAAATTAAAACAGCTCTCCTGAATTAGTTACTAGGCAAGCAGGTGCCTGCCAGGAGACGGGTTTTAATCTCAATTCCTGCCTTTCCCTGCAGAGTTATCAGCTGCACATTGACACATCCACTTGCTATGATTAGAGCTGACCATGAGCAAACCTTCAAAACACAGCTGGGTTACACCACAAATGCTTTTCCTCTGCCCCAACACCTCTCCTCTGTCATTTTTATTTACTGGCTGCAATTGGTTTTACTTATTTTTATCTTCCATTGCATCCCTCCAATTTCTCAGTCAGCAGAGTGATTTTTGTTTCTCATTCTCTCCACATTTCGAGATAATTCTTCCTCTATCTCTCTCCCTTATCTCTTACCCAAGCAGCTTTGTTAGATGCTTGCTTGGGGACAGTAGGGACTCTACAGTTGGTCAAGTTAATATTTTAAAGTTGTTCAGTGCCCTCCCTGCATGAGCCCACCAGCAATAAATAGCACTGCCTAACCTCACCAAGCGTTTACTTTTACTCTTGGAGGCTAGAATTCAAAATAGGAGTTTTAAAGTCCTTGATGAGTAGCTGATATTTAGTTGAGCTTATGCAGTGTTCTTTATTTTATGATTCAGTTACGTTGTCCTAAGATCAGAAGAAGGATCTAATTAATGCACCAAATATCAGTTCCAGCTGCAATATGCTTTTTTACTATGACTTAGCACTCTCTAGTGCTGTGGTATATTTATGGCTGGAAAAATAATTAGCTAAAAATAATTAACATTTTAGAGAATGAGTATTTTAAAGAACTATTAGCTCTAAAGCAAAAAAGCCCACTACATTTAGTAGGCTGATCTGGAGGGAAAAAAAAAAAAGGCAGCTAGGGAACATTAGGCTGAAAAGAAGCATATTAGCTCTGCAGCATGAAAACAGGTAGATTTTTGAGAATGGAATTCAAAACACAGGGAGCTACAGCAAGATTCCCCAACAGAGCTTTTGTGTGAGAAGGACTTGTATTTAATTTTGAACTGTACAAATTGAAAAACTGCTCCAGGTGACCAAGCCACAATATCTGCAGAGTTTCACGCTGTTTATTTTAGGAGGTGAAGCTGGCCATGGCATCAGGCCCCTCTTTGATGCCATCCCACTTAAGTTAAAAGTACTTACTGATCAGAGCCTTTTGGAGACCTGACCTGCAGGAACACCCCATTTGCGGGCTCAAATTAAGTTACAACAAATGTGCACTAAGCCCTCTCTTCCCTCAGCCCTGCACAGATCCCTCAGGAAGAGATAGCGAGTGTTTGCTTGTACTTCCAAGACTGTTTCCATCAGATCTTCTGCCCCAAATGCTGTCCCTGCATGTCCTCAGTCTCTGACCACCTCTCTCATGTGTACTGGTTCTCCTCTGAAGGAAGGATCAATGCTACAAATTTCTTTGGCTTGGTTTCAGCTGCAACATGGACTCCCCTGTCTGTACACAAACACTCCTCCACTAAAAATATACCCTGGATACACTCAGACTTCAGGGAAAACTTCAGAATCCAGCATTCATGTGGCCTGGTGCTCTGGGCATTTGCAGGGAGAGGCTGCCTAAGTAATAGCAAGATAAAGTGCTTCTGACATTTTTCTAACTGACCTCTCATGCTTATCAGTTCCAATGAGATCTGCAGCTCCCAACATCATAACAGGCAGATTCAGTCAAAAGTAAGAGTAATATATAAAAATCTTAATTTTAGAATTTTTAACCTATATTATCTATCCCATTCCAAAGCTTATGCAATTACAAAAAGTGTTAATAAAAGCATTGTGCTTTACTTTTAGTGGTCAAATAATACTGACTAATTATGGAATATACTTAAATGCTGCAATAAGGCAAAGCAAATACAAATCAAAATAATACATAAATATCTCCATCAGTAAGTTAAATAATGGTCTTGAGGCAGATATTGTGGTTTCCCAGCATGGAAAAGTGATATCTTTCCTTGAAGACTACAGTTCTGTCAATGAATTACAGGGGGCAAGATAACACTTTGGTTAGAATATGACCTTCACCAGAGAGCACTGATAACAGCCAGAGGAAAGGCAATAGCTGAGATTAGTTTCAAAGATCTTCCTAGCCAGCAATGGGAACACCACTGCACCACTAAAAACCAGGAGAAAACAAAATACATCCAGTGATGGGCACTGTGAGAGTGAATCTGAAGTTACAAAACTTTCTGAAGTGAATTTAGCTGAGTTTCAGACATCCTCTCTGTAGCTTTATATATTTCTGACAAGTACCTTTTTCTCTTTACCCACAGCTGCTGTACAAGTCTCCATCTCAATTGCTTCTTAGAAGGTAATTCAGAGCTCAGTGAGTTGGGTCACAATGACTCCCATCACTGCACTATACTATTCCTGAAATTTCAGACCTTCCAGCACTCTCCAAGTATTCCCAGCTCCTTCATCAGCTATGGACATTTTATGCAAACAAAACACAGAACCTCCTGAGTTGGAAAGATATAAGGATCACTGACTCTGAGTCCTGGGTCTGCACAGGATAACCACAAAAGCAAGTTTAGGCTCTCTGCTTAGGGCCTGACCTTTCATCAGACACTCACCTTCTTTCACTATCAACTGTGACCCAACCCAACCAAATCTCACCCACTCTTGATCAGAACACTTCAGCAATCACTCTCCTTCCTGCTTTCAGCTCCTCCCATCTGTACTCAGATTGGCTTTAAAGCAGATCAGCTGATTTAAAAGTAATTTCTTTTCTCTGTTCATCTTTTGTCTCCTCAATAATTTAGAAGCCTTGCCTTGCTAGACTCTCTTATTAATTTCAGGCCCTGGCTATCAGACTATGTTAGCATCAACAACAGCCTCTTCCACAGCTTTTAAAGGATTTTTGTTCAGTTGTGCTGCAACATTAACTATTTCCTTCAAATGTGGGTATGTTCAAGTTACACTTTGCTAGTGTTTCTATTAACAGTGTTAAAGGCTCTTGTTCTGATTAGCAACCCAAATAAAATTTCAGCTTCGTGTTGTTGTTCTTAAGTTCTTGGCAATTTTTCTCACACATTCACACTTAAAAAAAAATAGAGATGGTGAGCAGGAAAATATTTCAGGGGCTAGCTGTTTGAAAGGTTATCTAGAGAGTAGATTAGTAGAAAAATCAAAGACAGAAGAAGCATTAGACTTGAGTATCAGTAAGGCCTCAATGTCAACTTTAATGATTTTTGCTATTCAAAACCACCACCCCAAAACCCAAAAATCTTGTTATTTTTCTTTGATGTTTCACCTTAATAAGATTTTTTTAATATATTTTTCTCAAATGAGAACTGGAAAAAATCAGTCAGCTGCACAGGGTTTTCTCTCTAGATCTCCAACCCTGGGGAATCTTCTGGGGCTCGTGGCTGCCCTAGGCAGACAAGCACTTTTCTATCACCTGTAAGTCTTTGAGGCAGCAAGCTCTGCCAGAGCTTTGTATCAAAAATCTGGTGACCTGGACTGGGGGCAGTCAAACCCAGGATTAGAGTACTTTGGTGCTATTTCAAGAATACCACTGGTGTGGCACCTGCTTACCTTAGCTTAGTCTATTTTTAACTTAATTCAGCCGGACAGCAAACTTGGCTGCATCCCGATCTATCTCCAAAAAAACTAATATAGCATTTACAAAAACAAGGTAATTTGAAATACCTTTTTGTCTGGTTATTTGCTGACTCCAAGTAATTTCCAAGGAGACATTCTGAAAGCTGTCCAGTAGCTTCTGGCATTTAGGAGGGAGCCACGCTTACTTTATGTGGGTCAGCTCTGTCCTAGGATATGTGATTTTAATTTCAGTGAGATTCCTGTGCTATACACCATCATCCAAGAACAAAATTAATTAAGCCCTCTGTGCCCAATTATTTCTTCTCTTAAGCTGTGCTTAAGACAGCTTAAGAGAATTACCCCTCTTCTTCCCAAAAATATCTATACATGAGATTAGGACCAAGTTCACTGTCAGTTACTTCTCTGGGAAAAGCAAACAGATGAACAAAACAAATGAAAAAAACCACCCCCCATAAAAAATCCCAAAACCCCTCACAATAAAAAACCCCAACAAAAAACCAAACCAAAAAAACCCAAAACTACAAAAAAAAAAGATAGAAAAAAACCTTCTCCCTTCAAACTCATTATATTTCAGTATGAATGAGAACTAAACCCTCGCTGTTGGTTCAAATTTGAATTCATTGTGATGAGAATAGCAGTCCTGTGATTGCCACTCTTGAGTCTTATTTAGAATAATTTTATTGGTGGTCTGGTTGCTCTCTGTAAAGATGAGGCCACATCTGGTCAAGTGCACAGTCAGTAGGTTCAAGACTTCAGTTCCCAAATGAATACTGCAATATTCAGACACTTTACTGACCAGTTTCTCTTTTTATAGACCCAGGATGTAAAGAATTAAATAGCATTTACCTCCCATAAGCTGTTGCCTTCTTAGACCATCTGGGTAACGAGAGTATCATTTGCACCACATAAAACTGTGACATCTGGAAAGGAAAAGGCCAGGCTGATAAGATCACACGTACAAGTAGAGTGAACCAGTTTTTCATCTGCCTTTCGCAGTTTGTGGGGTGGCTTGGGGTTTTTGTGTAGTTTGTTTTGCCTTTAAATAGCAGAGTTGAAATAAGTGAGTGGTTGGTGGGTTTTTTTGAGGGTTTGGGGTTTTTTAAGAGTTGAAAAATAGACAAAAAAAGCATTTCCAACAAATAAAAGCATCTTCAGTTCACACTACAAGCAACTAAAAATGTGAGTATGATGAACAGCCACAGTCAGGGTTTCCTTAAAAAACAAGCATGAGCAACCCAAGAATATAATGCAAGCCTAAACTCCATAGGCATAGAGGAAAGGTCTGTATTTCAGCATAATCAGAAGATGAATGTTGTCGTGTCATTACCATTGTATAGGCTCCTACTTTTTAACACTTACATATTTATTAAAGAATGCAAAGATGATCTTCAAAGCAATGTCATTTTACTAAGAGGATTACATCACCAAGAACTCCAAAAAAACCACACAGTAATTCCAGTTCTGTTCCCCACAGTAAACTAACATGCACATTCAGTTTCTTACGTCTATCAGTCCAAGAGAAGGCATTTTCTGCACACCATATTTTCCCTCTTTACTTTCTTGGAGGTGACTCACTGGGGGCACAGAAAAACCATCTCACTGTGCCCATGTCCAGCATCACCTTTCTGCAGTCAGACCAAGTGGACAGTGACACGGAAAACAAATTCATACAAGTGTCTCCTGGGGACCTGCACTGAGGGACAAGACCAAAGGTGCAAGCACCTCCAAAGCTTCGCATGACATACAAAAGCACACCTGCATTCTCTGCTCCCAGTTATGATCCAGCCAAATCCCTAATCCTGTATTGTTTTGTCCTGCACCATTAGGGTGCTTTCTTCAAAACCTGTGTTCCCCGGAAGGCTGGATGGAGTGCAGCTGTCCTTAGGTGTGGCATGGGATGAAGTTCTTTCCCTGGCCCAGATTAATCACGACGCATAAGTACTTGGCCTTTTTTATTTTTTAGGCTCCTATTTTTCCAATAAAATGAACAAAATGCTATGAGCATCCTTAAGCCTAATTTTCACACCTTTAAGAGTCAGGACTCAAACCCAAATTCTGCTATGCTGGGATTCCACTGCCTAAACAAAAGCACTCTTATTCTTCTGGAAATACCAGGTTAAGTAGTACGTAACTTTGCAAAGTCAAAACAGCTCTTGTAGTTCCCAAATACAACTCTCTCCAATATTTTCTCTTTGGATACAATACTGGGAAGATTCTTTATTTAAACTGCTATCTCTTTTTTCCTCTGTGTATTTTTCTGGAATCGTCTTTCAAATACTAAAATGTCTACACAGCCATGCTAAAATTCTGATCTTCCTTATCTAGTGACAAACACCATACCAGAAATCTTACAGAAAATGCTACCACCTCTATCATTTTGTTTCTATTTCTGTCTAGTATCTGATTTACATCAATACAATGTAATGAAAATCAGAATTCCTAATTAATTAGGTTTATTTCAAATCTATTTTATTTTGTCATTGAAACACCTCCCCGTGGACTTCTTAATATGTTTAAGGGCATGACTAACCCAAGAAAATAGTCCCAGGGGCATCAGAGAGACACATGAATTCAGCTAAATACAGCCTAAAACAAGACAGGAAACAAAATGGATCACAGCAATCTGCAGAAAAGTCATATCTAGTCACTGAAGTGCCCACATTGCTACCAATATAGGAAACTTTTTCTTCACGTGGTTAGGTTCTGTATCTGTTCTGATAAACACAGTTTAATGTCAACTCCTCTTCCCACGTTGATGGTTACATTTGCTGCACAGTAATTTCTTAAACACCCAGTGCAAGAAATCAGTTTTTATTAACAATAAGAACTAATTTCACTGACAGAGCAAATACAACCAAGGCTTTCTTGCAGCTGTTAAAATTGTTTAAAAGCAGGAATATTTTGTCCACCTGCGGAAAAACAAGACCAAAATGTACCTAGGTTTTAATTTTTTTTTTTTTT
>WBMY01008674.1:139312-156121 GCA_013397315.1 Donacobius atricapilla
AAAAAAAGAGAATCCCGATGAGATTTGCAACAACCATGCTAAAAACCTTGATGCTGCTTTGTTCTGTGCTAAATGGTGTCATCCTTGTCCTTTCCTGCTCTGCAGGAGCCATTATCAGTGCACCTCATTCAGGGCTCTGCTGGCTCTCCCAACTCCCACAGCAGATTTAGGATTTATTGAGGGTAATTCGGTAGTGCTGTATTTCCTTTGAGGAAAAAGAACAAAAAAAAAGCCCAGTAAATCCAAAGCAGAAGGAAGCGGAACGGAGTCAGGCTAGGAAGGATTTTCTAGGGATGTTTTTTTAGCTTCATTGCTAAAAAGATTTTAGGTTCAGAGGTACAATCATGATAATTTAGTCTGACTAAATTTTACAGGCTCTCATGCAGCACCTCCAGTTCAATTTGTAACCCACTGAGTAACCTTGTCACTTCCCCTCTCAAAAGCCTCTGTAGGAATGAGAATACCATTTAATCTTCTGTGATCTGAGATCTCTTGATCTCCAAAGGCTGGATGCCAGCCTTGGGGGAACCTGGCTATTTGCCAAATAGTATTAAAAAACAGGCCCCATACTGATACTTCACATGAGAAATAGCTGAGGAAACCAAGTGTCATTTTGGGGTAAATCTAGTAAAAGTTTTCTTTTTCTTTTTAAAATTAGAATTATCTCCTTCTTACTGTCAGGCCTAAGTCAAAGCTAGCACATTTTAGCACAAAAAGAAACTTCAGGGGTAAAAAAAACTGTCATTAAATTGAAGTGACAATGTAATTTTTTAGGGCACTTGATGAGACAGGAAATACTTACAAAATATTAACACCAATAAATTAACATTAATATTATCCTCACAGACATGTTAAAAATGCTATTTAGTTAAAGAATGTCTGGGATTCTCACACCATCTTGTCCTGGCCTCTTTTTTTCACCTTCTGCTGCAATTAAAGCTCCATTAATAGCTTTAAAGAAAACCTTCCAAAGCAGCACCTTCCTCTTGCCCACCTAATATCCTTCCTTGCCAAACTCAGCAGCTCCTCTGTCTTCCTGAGCATAACTCTCATTTTTTTCCAAAGCCCAGGATCTCTTTCTTTTCAGAAAGAGGTCTGAATTAATGAGTTTTTTGTGGGCACTTTGGGGTACCCTAAAACTAATTTTCATAAAATACTTCCCGTGTAAATCAAAGTCCCTGATTCTCTCCAAAATTTAGACAGCTACATTGCAAGAAGCTGAACTGCTATTTTGGAAAAAAAGCCTTTTTTACAAAACAAACACTTCATAAAACACTAAAAGCTTTCTTTGTGGTGATAAGCATTACTGAAGAGTATGCAGTTAAGACTTAGATCAAGACAGTTTAAAGGTGACAAAAATACAAGCTTCTAAGGCAGGAAAAAATTAGAAAAAAATTTTTTTTCTTGTTTTACATTAAACTTGTAAGTATCAGGAGTACCTTTATAAATACATTATGGTATGGCAGAAATCTATCATTAGATATTTGGTAGCTTTTTATTGTCCTAAATTAGGCTGACCTCAGGGAACGTGTTTTGCTCCTTGTGTCTCAGTCCCCACCCCATCTCCTGCTTGCAAAATATTTACAATAGGATCCTATTCACTTATTACTTCATGAGGACACTGTGTATTTATTTTTGCCAGCAGAAATCCCCAAGCATGTCTTTATTTCCTAAGAACAATCTTTTCAACAGCAATAAAGAGGAAGGAATACTAGATCAGCAGCAATGAAAAGAGCTGTCAGAAAATATCAAGGAAAATATTCCAGGAACCTCTGTACTCTAAAATTTGCACTTCCACTTTTAAGCAGCTGTTTTAAAGAAAAACCTCTTTGTTTGATATTCACATGTTAATAATTCAAGAGAGCTGTCAGTGCCGTGGTGGCATCAGTGCCATCAGTGCAGTGATGCCATCAGCTGCACAGTCTGGAGGAAGCCGTGGGCTGCTGGTGTCAGCTTAGCTCTCCAGCTGAGAACGCTCCTCTTCCGTGCAGGATTCCTCTCCCCCTTGCAGCAGTATCACCTCCCTCCTCAGGCAGGGCCAAACAGTCCCCAACGGTTCAGACAGCTATTAATGAAATACTAGATTATGAAAATTGACAAATTCTTCACCCTGCAAATTCTCTCCAAAAGAAGGCAAAACATACTCAGATAAAAAAATAAATGTTACAATCAACGAATGCTACAACCAGTCATTTCAACTCAGCAATAAGACCTGTTTGCAAGTTTGCTTTCCCTGCCTAATAGCCTAAAGACTCTTCAAGTCAATTTATTTTATTTTAGATTATTTTCAAGTCTCTGATTTAGGTAATTCTCAAACTCTCTAGCTGATTAATTGGCACCTCTTACCACACTGCATGAAAACCTCACAATTATCCCTGGAGGCCCTTCTGTGAGTGAAACCAGGCCCCCCAGCACTGCTGCCTGCTTATTGGGATCCTTTCTCAAGTCTCACAGTCCATCTGAAATCTGCACTCATTTGCAACCCATCCAACTCTGTTCATATTCTCATAATTCCCAACACCTTCTGTGAAGGAGAGAGTGATGATCCCCAAATTATCAGCCTCCCAGTGCTCAAACAGAGCCAGCCAGCTGATGAAAACAGCAGGCTGAGCACCAAAGGGCATCATTTCATAGCTCTGAAATATGATTAAAAACTTACAAATGGTACGTGGCCCCTGCTGCAAGCCAGATTGACTGGCATCCCCCCTTTCCAAAGGACCCAGGCTTTAATCTGATGTGCTAGAAATCCTGACATGCCAAGTGTAGCACTTTCAAATGGTGTTAGAGCTCAAACACTATACACTTAAAATAGGTTACACACAGATATGTATGGAGAGAGAGCCAGAGGGAGAAAGAGATGGCTCATAAAACAGGCTCAGAGTACTTCATTTTGCTGCCTCAGACAATTCCTTTAATATAAAGTATTTCTGCTCCAAGAAAGAGACTTGAAGAAGGCCTTACATAGAGTAGTCCTTTTAATGTGCGTATTTATTACTTTCCCAGTATAACCTCATGAACTGGCTATGCCAATCCCTCCAAGGATGCCCCCTTCCTCACATGTGCTAGTCCTTGCTAGGCCTTTTTGCAGGCAAGGTGATTCCTGCCCCCAAGCGCTTCCCTTGGTTTGTGCCACAAAAAAAAAAAAAAAAGGAATTTTTGGAGTTACGCCAAGCTTCCCTTCTTCCTGTCCATTTCTTTACCTCAGTGCACTGGAAAAAGCTCCTTGCCACACACATTGGCAGCTAAAAATAGTTCGAACAAAGATTTTTTTTTTTCCCCTTCTCCTGTATTTGTTCATGGGATTTAAATGATTGTAAGAAGATAAATGACATATTGGGATATATTCAGCTTTTGGCAGGTTACCTAACAAGATTTTTCAGCAGATTTTATGTCCTGTCAGATCTTATGCATGATAATTATTGAATATTTATGCAATAATATTTATTCATTAAGACCTTTACTTCATCTTTCAAATTTCCTCCTCTTTTTACCTGAAAAGTATTCCTATGAGTTAAGAGAAATCACATGAGTAGATGTCTCTCAGCTCCTCTGAAAACACCTGAGTCACAGCACTGAGCAGCAATGTCTTCTTGGAAACATTACTACAACTGGGTTATGGCTCTAAACATGGAATCTGATTAATTAGAGGACTTGCGAACATTTCTAATAAAGGTTTTAAGTAGTCAGATCTCTTTTTTTTCAGTTCCTCAATAGCCAGGGCCAAGCATAGTTTAAATAATAAAACATCTTTCATTTTTACCTGGTGTTTTAGAGACTTAAGGCAAGGTGGAAATCCTGACTTCCTGTGGAACAGGAGAGAGAAAGTAAGGGAACAGTATCACCAGCCAATACATTCTCTACCTGAAAGAGATAACAAAAATCACCATGAGAAACACCTATGCTCAAGCAGCTCCTGGTGGTGGTTTGATGGATAATTATTGTACAGGTGAATCCCACACCCCTCAGGATCTACTTTAAACCTTACACAGAACTACTGGCAATGACTACTTTTCATTTCCCTCTCCACTTAGAAGCCCTGCCATATGCTCTACCCACAGAAAACACAGACCTGCCCGTGGACTCAGAATTAGTGACAAGGACAGAGTTTAACATCAACTCTGCAGTGTGCTCAGAGATTCCAAAAGGAATCCTCAAACTCAAGTGTGCCGTACAAATCTTTGAAAGAATCCATTCAAAATCTTAATAAGAATATTAAAAAAAAAAAAGAAAAAGACAGCATAAACCACTAATTATTGTCCTATAGCAATGAGAAATCTCTATTGAAAGGGATGCAGACCCTCCACTTTCTCCTTGCCCGTTGCTGGAGGTTCTAATCTGGGACAAATATCTGTGACTGAAAGCATCTATCAGCTGCCCAGAATTTATCTGTGAGACATACTGCTTAAATATAACTTAGAGCTGTCACTTTTAAAAACATGAAGTGAAAAGATAGAAAACCTAGACACCTTCTGATAAAGAGAAATCACTATACAGAACAACTGCCCTCCACTGTTTCCCTTCATGGCCATTTATGAACACCACCCACTGGTTCTCATCCCTACTTGTCAACTGCTTTTAGAGGATTTGTGAAAGGCAAACCTAACAAGAAAGCAAGTCTTATATGGCTTAAATTCTCTATAAAAGTGTCCATATCAGTAACAGGAAGTGCTTCCATCTGTATGCTCTTATTTAATTTCAAAGATTCCTCTACCTCTGTGATCAGGTGTAATCTCCTTTCCAATTCATTCTGTAAATTCCACTATTTTCCCATTTCCCCTCCAAGCAAACAAATCCTCTCTCCTGTGGCAGAGGGGCCAAGACACACTGATGGTTCGAACACTCACCAAAGGAATTCTCTAAGCCAGGCACTTTTTAGAGAAAATGCAAGGGAAGGTGACAGGTGGGCTCAGTCTGGGTGATATTTAACACATTCCTGGTCACCTCTCTTCCATAGGTACACAGGAAAGTCTTTCACATGGATTTAACTTCCCAGGAGTAAAAACAATAAAATCCAGTGGACGTACAGACTTCTTGCTGCTGAAGTCACCTCCCTGAAGTGAGGAGAGTTTTGCTGATATAATGCAGTGTAATTTATGAATCACTTCAGACACAGTTTGTCCAAATGTCTTTTCAAAACTTGGTCTGGCAAGGATAAGAGCTACATTAGCACTATGCTGCTAAAACTGCCTCAAGGGTTATCAAACTATCCATCTATCTTTCATGGAAACTGGGGGTGGAAAAGAGCTTGTAGGTGCTTAGCTCGTATCTCTGCCAGCACAAAACAGCTCCATGCTGTGTTCCGAGAGGTTTGTCCAGTTTTTAATCGAGTAAAGAAGCTCCCACCATTTCTCCCAATGGAGAAACAATTCTCTATCATAAAAGATTTCACTGCAAAGAAACAATTCCTGACACTTAGCCTAAAATATTCCCTTGCTGACGTTTTTACATCTATCTCTATTATATACATACATATATTTATATACACTTGCTGTACAACAAAAGCCAAACTGCTCCCACTTACATCATACAGCCCTTGAAAAGCCAGTCACATTGCCTTGGTGTAAGGCTGGAAAGAATTTGTTCTAACACTTTGTTCTTCAGGAAACCTTGGTGGGGTTGGCAGCTTGATTTTCATGACACATTAAAAGAATAAACAATATAAACTGTCAGAAAACCTCACATCAAATGAAAATCTGCAATTCTGCATTAGCCAGGCCCTTGTGGAAAGTTATTTTAAAAAGTAAAAGGTGCTGGGCAGTGTGAAGGTAGTAGAATGATGTCTTTTACCAGCAAACAGATGCACTCTCTGCAAAATTTTCTCATTGCAAGAAGTTCATTTCTTTGTAAAGTTGCTGCTTCTTGGTTCTTCAAGTCTGTTAAAAGGTACCATAAGCAAAACCAGCAACAAACACATTGTAGACATGTAGATCCCTTGGCTCCTTACAGTGGTATTTAATCAGGGGATGTTCGGTATTTACACTTTCTTGATTTCTGACCAGGCATCTTTAAGGATAAGGAACTGCTGCAGCTCTGTGGCACACGTGACCCAGGGATTAATAAATCCTACATCACCAGTTGCACAATGGTTTTGCTAATCTTGCTTTCCTAGATATCCCCTAGAAATAATCATTTTAAGAAAAAGCCTTTCAAAAGTTAAAAATTCCTTTCAAACCAGGATCTAGCAAAGCAATTTGTCTAAGTTTTCATCTGGATCACTTTGATTATTGATCAGATTGTTTAATGCAATTTTCTGAAAAATTGTACCATAAGTAGTTCTAGAAAGGGGTGTGTATGCTACAGAGTTAACATCTTTATAGGTGAAATAACATATGAATTTGAGCCCTGGTAGATATTAAAAACAGATGATTTTTTTTCTGACTTTCACTTACAAGTCCTTCAATTATTTTGCTCTTTAGGTTTGCCAAAATTACTTGTGACATTTTATTCATTGGCACAATAACTATAGGTCATTTTCAATAACCCATGGCTAGCCCCATACAAAGAGATTAAGCAAATTCCCACATTTCTCATGGGAAACATTAAGGTCAGTGTTAAGGCTGTAGAAAGATGGAAGGGTTAAAATTCCACCACCAGAGCTTCTCTAGCAATTACAGATGGAAAGCAAAAGAAATCAATGTTAATTACACCAGTCCCTCAGGAAGGGGGAACAAAAATTTGCACAATGAAAAAATATCTTTCTCTCTGTCCTTTTTAAACTGGATGGCTGAAGTACTTTATTATCTTCTCTTAGTCACAGCTCCTGTGAGGATGGAATGCTGCAGAGGCCCAGCACCTGGAACACTTGATGTGGTATCCCCAACCTAGTTTTGGTCATCCTTACCTCCTGCCATCACTCTGGTTGTCTAGAAAAATGCTACTATGGCTGCAGATATAGGAATAGTGAGAGAAACCCACAAAAGCCTCGCAGGAGATTGACTGTCCTTGCTCTCTTGATCTCTCACAAATCACAGTTACAGCTGAGACCAAGACCTAGGCTGAGCCCGTCTCCTGATGGTTTGGGTGTCACTAATTAAGGACATGAAATTTACAATAGATAGGAATTTGGGGCAATTTCTACTGAGACAGCACCTGGTACTGCAGGGTGCCAACTCACCCCCTTCCCCCCTTTGGATTTGTTAGTCCATTCATTCAGCCCCAGGCAACACCACCACAAGCCGCATCAGCAGAGCTGCAAGGACAGAAAGCCTTGGATATGAGGAATTCCTTTTACACAGCTCCGTATGTCTCCAGATCCCCTAAAGAAAAGCAGGCCAGCAGTCTGACAAAAAACATGCTGCCTGAGCTACTGCATTTTGAGTTTGCAGCACCTTAGAGATTATGAATGCCCAAATCAGCACTTTTTTTTTCCCTCCTGTTTTTTAAACCTAAAATACTTTCCCTTATGGACCTGGTTTGTCCTTGTGACCTGCAGAGTGTGGCACTTCTGCAAAAACAGGTCTTCAACAGTGGCTTTGTGAGAGTCTAAATATGGCTCATTGAATCAAGCCAGAAGTTCCTCTGTTTATTTATTTAACTTTGCTAATGCAAACTAGCCCCCTCAGAGCTTACCTGCAACTGGAGGCTAGGGTTTTTCTTGGTTTTGGTTGTGTTGGATTTCTATTTTACTTTTCTTGTCTTAAAAAAAAGCCCAAAACCTCAGATAAAATTAATCCCTCAGTAATACTGCTGTTATTCAGTGTACAGATGATAGCTAGATGCAGATGCAACCAGAAATTATGATGATATGGTAATTATACGAACAGTTACCTCATTCAAACTACTTTCTCTGAGAACAGAACCTGAAAATCTGGGCAATAAAATCCTGGAGAGAGGTGTCTATTATTCTTGCAAAACTGAGATGCTTTTCTTGCAGATAAGGGACAAGTTAGCTAAAAAGAACCAGTCAGAAATAGTAAAAAGGGCAAAACCACAAAGATACCTGAAACAGAAATGCAAGATAAAATGACATTTTTGTTGACTCCACAAAGCTTTAGCATGCCTGTTTGAGAAAAAAACATTTTAAAGATAAATATCTGAGATCAGGCAGACAGGAAGGTGTTATCTGTGGGAAGGCTTGTCCAGCAAGTTACATGTATTTTGAGATTATTGAAGTAAATCTGAAATGCAACTGTGAAACATCATTATGTACTTCTGCCACTGCTGCTGCATGTGAGAGAAAATGTAACAGTAGTAGAATTGTTCTCCCAAGTAACATTACAGGCATATTTGAGAGATGAAGTTTTACCAGTAAATCTATAAGTCTTCCATATTCCTCCCATATCAGAAGAAACTGGATTATTCGAACAGTACAGAAAATTCATGTCCCAGTGTTCAAGTGCATGGTGGCAAGGGTTTGGTTTGTTATCGTTTCTCATGCTTTGTAAGAAAACCACCAGGGGCATGCTTTACAATGCAAGCTTTTTAAGATTTTTGTGGTAAGTGTAACTTTAGGAAACAAATTGCATCTATAAAGGAGGAGGGTCCAAGACAAAATATGAGTCTGTTCCCAGGCAACTGAAATTTTCATTCATGTTGAAAGATTTTGGTAAGAAATTTCGAAGTTTTGTTGAAAACTAAAAGAGACCTTGCTGCAGATTCCGAGGGAAAAGCAAATGGCTGATGAATGACCAGGTTGTACCAGTAGCACTCTTCCAGTGAGAGTGCTTGGCAGGTGCCTGCAATTCTGAGGGGCATGAGGCTGGAGCACGGATCCAAGCGCTGCTTATCCACGTCCCTGGAAAGCACTCTTACTGTAAGACTTTTCATTTTCAGCTCCAGCTGCTTACACAGCTGGAATATTTGCCCTAGTCTATTAGGAGAAGCATATTCTGGTGGATTCCCCATCCCTTGGAAGTGTTCAAGGCCAGGCTGGATGGGGCTCCAAGTAACCCGGTCTAGGGGACTGTGCCCCTGTCCATGGCAGGAGGGTTGGAACAAAATGGTCTTTGAGGTCCCTTCCAAGCCAAACCATCCTGTGATTTTGGGTTATTACATGAAATATGATGAATGGTCATCGTGGATCATTTTAAATAGCAAGAGACTTCAAGTGGATGGTCTCAAAGTGGTCCGCAATTCTCATATAGAGGCAACAACATCAGCGACAGTGATAAAAAAAATAAATAAATGTCAAAGTTGTAAGATTTTAACCTGTATTTGTAATGGTAAGTATGGGGATCTTCTGTTGTCACTGAACATCATTGTTCTGATTCAGTTCCTGCTGGGAGAGATGCTATCACCTAGCACCAATACTATCATTCAGGGTTAGTTTGAAAGCCTAGGGAAATCCCTATTTTATTTCACACATATGAGAAAGCATTTTGGAAAGTGGCAGCCTGTCTAGTTTTGTCATTTTTACCCATCTTCCTTGTAACCTTCTTTTATTATTACTTTATCTTATGGTTGAAAAAGTTGAATTTGCTTTTCATCTTCTGCAGCCTAAACATTTCAGGAAGCATGAGCAAATAGACATTGATTTTTCACATTGGTTGGCTTCAGCTGAGCTCCAAATTTAGATCAATGTGCTGGCAAATGCCCCGCTCCACTCCAAATTTATTTTTTTAATGAGATACCCAGAGTAAGTGCTTTCTCAGATTATTGCCTCCCAACTTGCATGATTTAATCATGATATATGTCTTTAGTTTGGAGTCTATATTTGAATTCTAAACTTGGAAGTTCTACCCTCCAAGTCCTTAGAATACTGACTAATATGAATTACTCACTGTATCTGCATTTTTCTCTCAAATTGCTTGGGGCTGGTGTTCAGATCAACATTTCTAATCATGGCTTTTGTGACCCTAGTAGTACTCCGAAGAACATACAGTGGCTGTATGAGGGACTGAAGACAGCTATATCTGCCTTGTGCTCTCTCTGATCTCTGACCTTGGATAAATAACTTGGCTGCAAAAATGAAACCTGTTCAGGTGAAAGCACGTGGGTGGCAATTCACTTTCACAGCCCACAGATTTTACACCAAATTTGGTGAGGACTTCCCTCGTATATTTGTCACTGTGCACTTCGAGAGGGGGCCTAGCACCCTTTTAAGGGCCTCAGGGAATGGTGAGAAGCCAGCATGTCTGAACAGGGCTCAGGTTGTACCAGAGCTTTTTCAAGCATCCATCAGAATGTCACAGCATGCGTGCAAATGAATGAGGAAAATAATACCAGAAACTAAGGACAAAAATAATCTTGCAGAAATACAGCCCTGACAACAGTGCAAGAAAAGCCATCATCTCCTCCAGGTTCCAGTAGATCTGAATGCTGAAACCATATTTGTCTTTGGCATCTGGCAATGTCATTTAATACATTCTTATGGCCCTGCATGCAGTTAAGCATGCACTGTATATTATTTTATGATGTTTGGATTGGAATCATACTTTCTGGGTACAAGTATTCATGTTTTTGCAGATTCTTGTGTAAAGCTGGGAGAACCTGTTTCCAATTTCATGACCGTTTATCGCTAATCCAAAATGACTGCAGCATTACCTACAGACAGGAAGCTGGATGAGGTCTTGTGTGTTTTGGATTCATCATGCTCTTCCCAGGAAACTCTGTTAAACTAGTTTTATGCTTACATGAGAGGAAGACAGAAATTACTAATGGACATGACTGTGCCTAATCTATATATAGTTTTACAAAATAGAGTTAAAACTGAGAGTGTTCTTGTAGCAGCTCTTCATCCATATGAGCTCAAATAATCATTTCAGCATTCCATTCAGGTTTCTGCTTTTGCTTTCCGAAAGCTCAAATGGCACAAAAGCACCCTGCACTCACTAGTCCAGCCAACCTTCAGGAATTTTACTGGTTTTAGTCTCTAGGCCTAATGGTTAGCTTTTCCTGAAATAACCAAAATCTTGCAGCAAAACAATTCTTCTATGTAATTCATGCTATCATCTGGCAAGAGATTATGGCGGACTGCATTCATATCACATGTCAAAGAAAACATACTGAAGAATATTCCCTTGAGGAGCAAACACCAGTGTTGATAAGACAACAGATTAAACTGTCCTCCAGAACAACTGGGAACTGCCTAAGAAAGATGTACTTATTTTATAAGCTGCTAAAACTTTAGAGGTTCATTTTAGCCAACAGCTGATTTAGAATTCTTCTAATAATTCTTGTGAGAAAAGGATTCCTGCTGATTTACGGCACTCCAAGATTTTGATGGCTAGAAATATCTGTCAGATTACTCTTTTAATAATTCTGGAATTTTATGTTTAATCATAATCATACAGTAAAGGTATGCATATTTTTTTCCTCTTAGAAAGTTAATAATTTCGTTAGAACTTTGCCAAAAAGTATTAGAATCCTATATGCTTGAAAAGGATTTGAACTGATTGGATTGTTTATTATTCTGTTCAAATAATTTGCTCATTATGTTACTCAAGAAAGATTTTCACGGAACATGTATTGTTAGCCAGTTAGAAAAATTATTCTAAGTTTAATTTCCAATTAATTTAACCTGTGGTTAGTTAGTGAAAAGCTTAAATAATAGCAAGCAACCCTCAAAGTTGCATTTTCATTATATAGCATTTAATATTAAGGAACATCTGTATGATCCATTCAACATTGCAGGGAGAAAAATGAAAATGTGAACTTAAAAAACACTGTAAATAACAGGAAGAAAACAATAAAAGATATTAGTAAGGCTTTGAATAAAAATTCATTTTCAGAAACCATTTAAAACTATTTGATACAGTAGCACCATAAATTTTTTAGGTCTTTTGTTGTCTTTTACAAACTCTCCTTAGGAATATGACATTTCAGTCAACCAAGTCCAAACGCCTGCATCTAACCCCTTCCCTCATAACAATTCCATGCCTAGATTTTATCGCCTGAGAAAAAGCTGTACCTACATTTGTTCCTTTCTCTTGTGATAAAGTTAAAGAGGGAAACCCCCTTTATGAAGGATGCTGCTCTCAGTGCTTCTGAACACGATGGAGATCTCTGAGCACAGTGTTTTCTAACGCTTGCTTAGTCTATAGGATAAAATTTGGCACTTTCTTTTCTATTGAAAACAACTCATGGTTATTTGACTAACATAATCATGAATTACACCATGCTTTGGTGGTTCTTTAAATGATTTACATTTTTCTACATTACTTTATAAATGTCTTCAGGGTTTTTCTCAATAATTTTATTATTGGATTTTTATGTATTTAGTTACAGTAGATTATGATTTCCCTGGCTAGCTTTTTAACTGTCCAACCATCGAAAGACTGGAAATGTAAAAATCAACAAAGAATATATGTCAAAGTATGTTCACAATTGATTTGTAAACCCCTAGAAATAATTACATTTGTAGAAAACTAAGAACAAAGCCATGTTTGTCCCTTGCCACTTGAGCTCTAGAGTGCGAAGCTCACCAGAATTCAATAGCTGTGAAGCCACAGGCACTACTCAGTATCCTGAAGGGAAAATAACCTGAGGCAGCTCCAACAGCTCCCCATATCCATGCAGCACAACCTCCCCTCTCCTTAGAAATACTCTGTCCCTCGGGCTCAGTATTTTTCAGGCAGGTTCTTGGTGATTTTGTCAAGGAAAACAGATGAGAACAATGTCTACTTGACCAGAAGGCACCAACAGAAGTCAAGCACCTCAAAAGGGAAAAGTACTGTCCATCACCTTCCCCAAAGGAAAAAGTACTTCATCATGAAAGGAAAGTACAAATTGGGAATTTCTGGGGTGTACAAGAACGAACTACCTTGACAAGCTGGGGAGGCACACGAGATCCAGAAATCACAAGAATGGCTGTGCACAATGTGTAGCAAGTCATAAAATGCTCCACACCTTCTGTCTTTTCTTCCTGCAAAACAAAGGACTTGGTTGATGATCACAGTCTCACACCTAGTGTCAGGTGTCACATCTGGAGGAAAGGAGGAGAGAGAATGCTCAGTTCATGGGAAAATATCACAGTTCAAAATACCTACAGGAGTATCAAGGACCCAGAGAACGGTTCATGGCTGAAATGCAGGAAGAAGCATCAAAAGGTGCCTGTTCCATTTCCAGCTTCCAGGACCTCTTCGTGATGCTTTAAAGAAGGTCATTAACTTTGCTGTGCCCTAATATCCACAAGATGTTTTTACATTTTGGATTATTCTACAGCTTGTTGAGAAATAGGTTCAGTCCTTTCTGATAAATATTTCATATGGAGTAATTTAATAGTCAGCAGAGAAAAAAGAGTGTGTGAAATCATCAGGCACCTTCCCAACTGTTCGGATTTTTTAATTCATTATCATCATTATTACTATTATTGAAAAGTGTTTCTCTTCAAATAGCACAGATTTGTCAAAACAAAACCATTTGTATGAATGTATCAATTTAAAGTGTTCATGTCCAAAACACAAATTGTGTTGCAGCCCCAAGATTTTGTACTACTACCCACCTCTCCTGTATCTTAAAGGTGAGAGATTCATCTCAGGAATGCAGATTTAAGTCCTGATTTGACTCAGCGGTAAGAGGTTTTGAATCTGTGTCATGCAAAGCAGAAATCATCTGTAACTTTAACCAAAGGATAGAATGGTCTTGTTCATAATTATGTTTTATTAATTGTTATTTTTATCCAGACACAAAGTAGGAAAAGTCCCACATTCCCATTTTATTTTTACTATTTTTTCCCTGTGGCCTGAGAAATCTATTTCCTATTCAGTTTTAGGCACAACTTACTCGCCCCCACACCATTTGTCCATCACTGGACTTTCTGTAACTTCAGTTATTCTCTCTCTTTTCCTAAAGCTGCCATCAGGGAATAAGTGCTCCAGGTTCATTTTTGAGCAACTGCCAGGGATAAAATGTGTCTGTCAAAGAAAGCGCGGTGCTCCCTGTTAGTTATATTCAACCTGTGAAGGCAGAGCTTGGCCCAAGCACTGCATATCCAGAAGCATGAACCTTGTTGGCTTCCCATTTCAGGAGACAAACCAGCCTTTCACAACATCCTGCTGTATGTTTAAACTAAAAAAAAACCCAAAAAAACCCAACCACACATGGGTTTCTGAATGTACTGAAAAGATATAAGACCAGATTTACCAATAAGTTCCAGCTGCTTTGCCCTCCTTTGGCAGCAGCAAACAGCTGTAAAGCTGGTTCATCTGTGTTTAGCCAAGCCCATGGATACTTTGCATCATCAGAGTATGGAAAAGTCCAGACTTTATACTGAATCTGCCCAGTAGAAATTATTATACTGCTACTACACAAAACACAGGGAGATAAGACACAAAGATACCTTCGGCCTGCTGTACACTATTATTTTGGACTAAATCTTGTCACAGGTTGCCCAGAAGGGGAGGGGGCATCTCCATTTTGTTCTTCTCAGTTATGTATCTGAAAAATGCTCCACACCCCTGCTTCTTTAAAGATACTTAAGACAACAAATAACCGCATTTAAATGTTCCAAAAGTATCAATTTTTAATGATACTTTTAATGCATTTTGTTATACCACATATTTGAAATATTATGAAAATTGGCAAAGTTATCCCATTTTAAACAGACAATATTTTATGCAGGGGATATATATTTTAAATACATGTGCAATAAATTTTAAGCAAATGCATTACAAGTATATAGAAAACCTATATTTTTTTCCATGTGCAAGGCAATGATCCCTGTTACAGCCATTTTATTGCTCACTGCAGACAGTTATGTGAAGCAGACTGCATTCATTTTATTTTTTTCCTCCTAGAAATCTGGAAAATTTTTGCAGATCCCTCACTTACCGTTAGCACGATAACTGAACCCTATTACAGACACTGTGTAGCTGCAATGTAAAAGCTACCTCTTGAGCTCTATTGACAGAGCTGTGTGCTTTAACATGAGCTCTTAAAAAGCTGGAAAGTAAATCAGTCCTACATGGGTTCATGTCCTCGCTCCTCAGAGATCCATATCTTTATATCCTTGACTTAATCAGGCTGCATCTGAAAGCTTCCACTCACAGTTTCCTCTCAGTGTTGGAAATATCTGCATCAGAAGCAGAGTGCCACAGTTAAAATAACCTGGTGACTAAACCAAGGATTACTTTCAAAATCCCCCTAATGTTGGTGGAGTGATTTCATTTCACAACCAATTTGTTGTCGCTCCCAAATTTTCACGTGTTTAGAGCACTGGAAGAACAGGCACTGGGGTTTAGCACTTGGGATCATAGACCTTTCTTGGCTGTAAAACAGCTTTTGTTTGTTAAGAATGAATTCCTAGCTGAAAGCAAATTTATTCATATACTATAGTAAAACCAAACAACAGATCTGCCTGGGATGTAGAATTCCAAGCCATTCTATGGCATTTCTCAGGTGCCCAAACAATAAGAAATTAGGAATCAGATGAAAGACAGATCTGCTCTCCAATAGTGCAAATTTTTGAGCCTACTTGTAAAGAAAAATATTCAGTTCAGGGGCAAATCTATTTCTGGAACTTTAAAAGATTTTTGATTGTCATCTCATCCTGTTATTGCTATTTTATTTCAACAGCCAGCTATTTTAGTATTTCAGTTTCTACATCATTGCAGACTAGATCTGTACTCTTTTGACAGATCCGAAATACCAGGGTGCGCAGAACATGCAGTCATTTTACGGCTTTTTCAGATAATAAATTTTACTCTCCACACAAGAAATTGTTGAAATCATATCCAGACACAAGCTCACTTAGGAGGCTTCTGCCTTGAGCCTTTAACGAGTATCTTCCCCACTGCTGGGGGAAGAACAATACTCAGTTTCCCCCATCAAACCCCATCCTGACCACAGCCAGTAGATGACACCTCAGACGTACTGAGAAATGCTCTCTGAGGCTTCAGGCTCTTCCTAGCCATTTCTGCACCCTGTGCACATGTACCAACTGAAAATGAAGAAGCCTGCCATCTGAACAGACACAAAAAAATGTGTGGCTTCATAAACAGTCACAAAGACACAAATGTGGTTCTGGAATCGCCAGCCCAATAGGTGACAGGACCTTTAATTGCTTACATGGCAAAATACTCCATTACTTAATAATTCATGAGTTACACAGTAATCAGCAGCTCTGAGCCACAGCACTTTCCCTCCAGCTCTCAAAAAATGCTGTCTTCTAGGAGAAATTATGAAAGCTGGTATTCTCTCTTTCTTCCTCTTATTTCAATGGTGTGGTAAAGGATTTATGAAGGTCCTACAGTAACTTAGATGCAATCAAAGAAAAAAAAAAGATATTTAAATGGTGACTACAAAACACATGATGATGAACATCCCAACTTAAACTCATCCAGGTAACAACAGCAAGAGAATGCACAGCTTTATGGGTCTGTGATTCCTGTATATAACCACAGCTGGAGAAGGGTTTGCACTCTGTTTTGATGTACATAAAAACTTGTGCATCTCTACTACACTGTTATTTTATCATGCTAAGCAGTGATGCAAGCGCATAACAAATGCCTCTGGTTTTGTGCATGGATTTACTCTTATAATTACATGTCACACCCTGACTGTGGTGTTGGAAGCCAATGCATCTCAGTGAGCATAAGAGTCCTTGGAAACACCTCCCAAAATGGGAAAGTTCTGTAAAGTTCATGTATCTTTGTGCATTTAAATGACAGGTATGATACACAAAACCCTTTGCATATTTATATATATTTAGAGAGAGAGTGCATGTCTGCAATTGTATGGACATACATAATCAGTCATCACATAAATTTCAGACATATATGTTAATCATATGATTGGATGCCACCATTGTTAATGAGTAAATCGTGCTGCCAAACTTACATTAATCTCTATCAGCACTGCATAAATATTCATAGATCAGTGTTAAGGTCATGTGTGTATTTTTATTTCTCATTTGGAAGTCAAATACTTTTT
>WBMY01008674.1:157762-171445 GCA_013397315.1 Donacobius atricapilla
TTTCTTCAGCCTTCAAGGCCTGACCAGAGCTTTTGGAAATTACATTAACAAGTATCTTTCCTAAAAAACACACGTGATTCATTGAGCACTGCATCTCTACGGCAATTCTATGCCATAAATTGAGATCCAGTTGCAGCTATTCTTCTGAGAGTTTCAGATGGCAGGCAGCTCCAAACATGGGCAGGTAGCATTTCAAGCTGAGTGTGAGCTGCTGCAACAGAAATATCTCACATCCAGTCAGGAACCAATCCAGATCGAACTGATGCAACTCTTGAACCTCTTCCCACACAGTCAGCTTGCCAATTTCAATAAATTAATAAGAAGATATAGTTGCCAAAGGAGGTTTTGAGACATGAAACAATATGATTCTCTTTTAATCATGCAGCAAAAGGGCATGTGCACTCCAACGTTTTTGTGATGGATACAGCTGTATCAGTAATAAAACAAAGAACATTGTGCGAGTGCATCTTTCAAGCCTGCGGGGAGCACAAGTGACAGAATTTGTGTACATAACAAATGTGTGGATTCCCTGGGCAACAGACCTAAACAATACTTTACTCCAGACCCTTTCCTTTGAAAGTTACAAAATCTCTTAACCATTCCAGCAAAACCATTGTGTTCAAAACTCATGATGACCGTTCCACGGCCAAGTTTTCACTAATTGTCAAGACAAAATTCTGGAATTCAACTGAATTCCAAGGAAAACATGAGCCAACAGAAGAAGCAAAATACTCCAGTTCTTCACCACAGATTGATTTTGAAGGTCATGTTTGGGTTGTTTAGCTAAAAGCAGGCCAGGAGGGCCACGCTGCATCCACACTCATCCTCGGGAGTGCATGAGGTGAATGTGTTTGAAGGGCTGGAAAGAGCAGACTGGGGCTCAAATGGATCAATTAAGATGTTTATAGGAGAAGGCTTTATGACCCTGTGTTCTCTAATAAACTTTTCTCATTATAAAAAGGCAATGAAATTATTCAGTTTAATAAATCCTCTGGAGTTTTATATAAAATATAATACTAAATAATGAGAAAATAAATATTCTGCTGCGTTGTTTTTTTTTTTTTTTTCCATTAAACAAATTGTTCCAGAAAGCTGCTGGAAGAAATGCATTCAAAATATTCTTTGCTTTTGTGAAAAAAATGAAAATGTCTCATCTAAACCACTTTCTACCAGGGGTTCAATGGACAAAAATCCAGAGTCCAAATAGGAAAACGAGCATGGAAAAAGTATGCACTGTCCTGGCAGGACAGTGTGGAAAACTGTATCACAAACTCCCCTGTCATAACTTCACCTGGCCTGCAGTTCAGCCAAGAGATCTTCTGGCTGCACTGCTATGAAACCTTCATTTCATCAGTAACACTCAGGAGCATCACTGCAGTCATTTTACGGGTAGAAAGAACTGAGGGAAGAAAGACAGGAGCAAAGGTAAAGACAGGAAACAGCAGCAGTAGAGATAAGATTTGTTTTCTCCAGAAAGCTGGTCTTTTGTTTGTGTAAATAACATTTCTTAGTGATATAAATTTCCAAAAGAAATGTAAGAAAAAATCAAAGAGTAGAATTATGAAACAAGGCATTTCCCCATTGCTATGGTACAATGGGAAGCATAAAAAGTTTGACTCACACCAGGATGCCCCAGGTTGCAGTCATGAAAAATAAAAGTACTCCAGAGGAGCAACAGCATTCCCAGGGCTAAAAAACTTAGTGGTTTTATTCCAAAATATTTGAAAACAATGCCTTTTCTTATTATTTTTTCATCTTTCAACTCGGAGGAAAATGCTCAGATGGTGGTTTACCCATCAGTAACTCCACTTTGGAGCTACAACTACCAAAACCCAATCAGCAGCGAGCAGTTTCCATTCATTGTGTCGTTGACCATTTTCCTTACACTGTTGCTTTCTTATGGTAAAGGCTGGTTCAATAAAGATTAGGAGCTTAGGCTGTCTAATTTAGACTGAGCCACCTAATTTAGGGCAGGTAAATCTCATCTTGCCTAAGATGATCTGTGTGTTTAAATGCCCATCTGTTTCCTGCACGCACATACCTCATCCGTCACAATGCTGCAGGCCAGGATATGAAATACTGTGTTATGATGACTTCAGCCATCTATATAATCATTTTCTACACACACCTGGCACACTGGATCTTTTGATGGCAAGTGCCTTCCACAGCCCTCTCTCAAAGGCAATGTTCAAGTTACCCCTCATGACTTGGGATGGAGTCTAGAATACGCACTGTATTCCTTCCTCATATGCTAATATAACCAAGGTATTTCTACAGTATCACTATATTTCCGCATTATTGCTGGGACATATTTAACTGGATACATGCAGAATTGCAGAAAAGGACTATTTAACAACATCACAATCAAAAGAGATATTGTTTGGGCCAGATTCTGCTTGACTCTACTTCCTGGATGAGCTGCTCACGAAACAGCCTTTGAAATGCACTGTAGGAATAAAATGTACACTTTAATCCCTCCTTTTAAAATTTTTTCTTACAGAAAGAAGTGTTTAAGCAAGCCCTGGGGCTCTGCATACCATTTTCACCACTGATTTACATTCTCTATCACAGGTGGAATATTGTGGTTGCTCTCCTTTTGGATTAACCTATTTTCTCCTTATCATGAAGGGCAAATCATCTGCCTATAATTTCACAGTTCAGACCATTATTTAACACTTCCTATTTCATCCTAAGTCTTTTATCTAGCTGAGAAAAGCTACTGGTCAAGCCACTTATTTTATTTGGCTATTAATGGGGGAGGGTTTTTGTTTTTGCCTCCAGACAAGCATTCAATCAAGCTCCTGCAAAAAGATTCCAAGCATAGAGGTGAGCCCTCTCACTCTGTTCATCATACTTTGTCCAGGCACAGTACTTCCACTGGAAGAGATTTTGTACCTAGCTTCAGTGACTTAATGAAAACATCCATAACTTTCCAGCAGATTCCTTCTAGGTTGCCTGAAATTTTGGGGAAAATACAGGAAAGATCTGTCTTTTACTGTCCATCATAGCAACCTTTTTTTTAAATCCCAGGTCTTCTCTATTTCCTAACACACATCCACATTTACTTTTGCTCGCAGACCTATTTTAACTTTGAGTCACAAGACAAAAAGTCAAGAGCTTCTTTCATTCATACAGCTGAAAGAAACCAGTTTGTCTCCCCAGTACAACCTTCTCCAAAAGGCAGACCACTGAACATGACTCCTAGGTCTTGCTCAAGGTCGTGGATTCCCTCCGAGTCACACTCTTCAGAAAGCACTCCACTTCTGGTTTAAAAACTTTAAATGCAAAGAAAACTCTGCAGTTTTGTGAAAATTCCACTCCATGCAACTTTTAACGCATCATTTTAATGTCTGCCTCATGTCCATGCCCATAAGGTGATTATAGTTTCACTGAGCACAAACAGTATTAAAAGCCCAATTAATAATAGAAAAGGTTTTATGACATGCAATTAAATTAAACCTTTGCTAGTAATTTAAGGTTCTCAACATATGAGGCATAGATTTGCAGATGCTAATATAACCTCATGCAAAAAACTCCCACTTTCTGCCCTTCACTAGCTATATATATGTATGTATAGATGCATTTCTTGGTTTTTTTGAAAATATACATAGAAGCATTTCACTTTTAGCTTTAAACCCTTGATGTTCACTGAGATTTGAAATCTCTTCTATTTTCTTTTTACTCTTGTCTATCTCTGAAATTTCAGAACACGGATATGAAAACCATACCCATTAAGGATCCAAGTAGAATGATATATTTCCTCACCAAACTCTAAATTGGTACATTATATTTTCCTAGCAACACTCACTGCCCTCATGCTCCATGTGTACCAGCTCACTGCCTTTTGGAATTGTGCTCTTACACCACCGGCTCTTTCAATTCACAGTTTCATAAATCCAGCATTAAAAGGACATTTAAGTGACCAAGGACAAAACACTCCCTGGAGAAAGAGGATTCATTTCCTGAGACTTCCTTTGAGACAAGCATTCTAAAGTCTGTATTTCTCAGCTTACTCATCTCTCAGACAGCACACATTGCATCCACAGCATAATCCACATGATTATTTATTAAATATTTAGAGATGTCATCCTCTGCCAAGTTGGCATTTGGGATACCAGTTCTTTAGAGAGAATTTAAATAAGTCTGGCCTTCTTTGTGCCTCAGTCCATCAGCTTTAAAAGGGAAATTATTCTCTTTATCCTCATCTAATTAGCAAGATACACAGTGATAAAACAATATCTCAGAAGCGACACAGAACTTCCTCTACTTCCTGAGAAAGAAATAAAGCTTTGAGGCCTCATTAGTCTGATTCATTACTCTGTCATGATTTTGCTAAAACGAGTATTGCAATGAAATACCCATTTTAAAAACCAAGTGAATATTTAATGGCCATCCCAGTTTAAGAGGCAGCTGAAACTCCTTGTCCCTGAGTGATCTACTGAAGACCACTTAACACCAGCAGAAGTCCTCCTGTAAACCTTTTATGGGTCACTACCTCTAACTAGTGTCCCCATCCTCCAGCGTGTCCTTGTAATGCTCTACACCCCAAATATTGTATCTAACCCCAGCAGAAGGTATATGGAGAGGCAGTAACTTCCAAGCCCAACCTCAGACACTTATGGCTGTGCTCACACAATATGTTTTCAGAAGTAAGGCAGAATCAGAAGCTCTCCCCACAGGCTCAGCCTCATGCCACTGTTTTCTGTTCTCAGAATGCTGTCAATAGCTGCACTCCTTGAATTAATTCAGACCGTAAATAAGAGGCAAAAGTGGGGTGGGATCCCTGCCTCCTCTCCCCTAAAGAGCATAAGAAACCTCTGGCCCAGTAAATGAAGTTTCTGAAAAGGTTTGTAAATCAGAGCTCTGGAGCCATGGGCTTTTATTATTATAGGCTGTTACATTTTAAACACATAGTTTTAAGGCAATACTTTCATACCATAAGAATGGGAGCCCTCTCGCTGAGCAATTTCAAGCTACAGGAGGACTGAATCAGCTCTGGCAAGTTCAGTCGCAAAGAGAAGGTTACTCTAGCCTCTTTAACTCTCTATTTTGAGCAGACCTAGGGCTTAATAAGTATTTTCTTGCCGTGGTGTTTGAGCACTGTTGTTGCTGTCATAGAAACTTGCAGATACTTACTGCTAGTTTTGAGTAATTTGCAGTTTCCCAGTTAGAGGATGGCTCATTGCAGCTGCATACAGCAGAGTTTGTAAATTCTCAGTTACTACCAGCTCAGATTATAAGAAACCTCCACCTGACATAATTTACTAGTTCTTCCTACAGCTGTTGATGGCCTAAGTGAAAAGTGTGAACCCTGAAAACCAGTTTTATGTGCCGAGGCCTGAGCACTGCATAGAGACTCTGTGCTGTATGACAGAAGGGCAGGAGCACAGCTGCTCCTCCCCACTGATGCAGTGGCCCCTGGGAACCTCAGCTGACTTGAGGGGAATCTATGGAGGCTGTCAGTCCTCTCTGAAGTCTCCTGGCCACCTTCCCTAATCCTTCCAACCTTCCAGTTACCACAGGGTCTTTCTTGCTCCTTTAGTAACCAGGGTTATACCGCAGCATTTGTTTCCTAAACTTTGAACTATACCTGTGGACAGCCAAATTCTTCTCCCACTTGCACTCGCTGAACTTGAAGCCATCCTGGATTTGAAATGGAGAGCACATCTGTAGGAGTCTCCATTTGGGTTTTGGTGACGACAATACAGAAAAGGGTAAGAATACTCAGGAATTAATCAAAAGCATAAGATGCCTTCTTCATTGTTATTCAAAGCTTTGAGGCCATTTTTGAGCAATTTTTTCTACAATCATTTTGGTGATTACATTTTTGGCCCTCTGTGGTTGTCATTCATTTATGTACTTTAACTGAGTATTAGTGATGGAAGAAATCTATCCTATTACATATTCATCTTTGGTGAGCTTATCTTCATGACATAGCAATTATTCTAGGGATAACAATGACCCTAAGAAAATTCTGATTGTTTTGGGTTATCCCCTTGGGCATGACAAATACTGAAAATGCTCACTGCCACAGTATATGCTGTGTGGGGAAAAGAATGCAAAAGGAATTTTCACTGTGACCCAGGGAACGAAGGCACAAGTCACGTGCTCTTGAACATGTAGACTGAGGGCATTCTTGAATAATCAAATCCATTAATGTTCACACAGCAATAGCCTCAGCCATAGTTCCAGTCCTGAAAGATCTGAGTAAAACCTTCAAGTATATTAGAGATCAGGAAGAGCTCTTGTAAGCTGTAAGGATTTTTTTTGTTTTTCCTGGCACTTTGAAGGTGGGGATATGCCTTTTGACAGTAATTCATTTTTCAGACAAAAGCTATCTTCATCACTATTTGCTGAGCACTGTTGTAAGGCAGCTTACAACAGCACAAAGGACCTGTTCTCATGTACAAACTCTTTAAGTAAAATCTGGAGAGAGAGGGAGTCAGTGTAGCTTCACAAGAGGCAGCTGTCTCCCTTACTGACAGCAAGAGCCTTCAGGGCTCACAGCTCTCAAAAAGCTGTGGCTAACACTGCTGTTTCACTTTCTTTTTACAAGCATAATAATGTGGGAGATGATGTTCCCGAAGAATCGTGGAATTAATTAAATTAATTAATTAAAAGCATCAATTCTGTTTTTTCATTAAGTCCTGCCTAACTGAGGCAAGAGCAGCTGTTTCAGGATCAACCAGGAGCAAACAGAAGCTGTTCTGGGTGCAGATTTGAATGGCACTTTATCCCCCCTTTCACAGTAATCCAACCAACTTCCACTGAGGGAGACAGCTTTGAGTTTTCCTGCTTAACCCGCATACAAGGAATAAACACGTATGGAAAACCCAGACATCTGTCCTGGCTGAAGGGAGATACCCGACTTACTTATCACTTGAGTTTCAGAGACACAGTACTTCGGTTTATCTCCTCCAGTGTCTCAGAAGAGTTTGGCTGGTGGTCTACCCATTTGTGGACCCATCAGCTACATCCTTGCATAGCTCTCCAATCCTTCTTAGCTCCATCCTCTTCAGCATCATCCTCTGACCTTCCTCCTACCGCCTGTGTGCGAAAGGAAGCTACCACATGGCANGAAATCTATCCTATTACATATTCATCTTTGGTGAGCTTATCTTCATGAAATAGAAATTATTCTAGGGATAACAATGACCCTAAGAAAATTCTGATTGTTTTGGGTTATCCCCTTGGGCATGACAAATACTGAAAATGCTCACTGCCACAGTATATGCTGTGTGGGGAAAAGAATGCAAAAGGAATTTTCACTGTGACCCAGGGAACGAAGGCACAAGTCACGTGCTCTTGAACATGTAGACTGAGGGCATTCTTGAATAATCAAATCCATTAATGTTCACACAGCAATAGCCTCAGCCATAGTTCCAGTCCTGAAAGATCTGAGTAAAACCTTCAAGTATATTAGAGATCAGGAAGAGCTCTTGTAAGCTGTAAGGATTTTTTTTGTTTTTCCTGGCACTTTGAAGGTGGGGATATGCCTTTTGACAGTAATTCATTTTTCAGACAAAAGCTATCTTCATCACTATTTGCTGAGCACTGTTGTAAGGCAGCTTACAACAGCACAAAGGACCTGTTCTCATGTACAAACTCTTTAAGTAAAATCTGGAGAGAGAGGGAGTCAGTGTAGCTTCACAAGAGGCAGCTGTCTCCCTTACTGACAGCAAGAGCCTTCAGGGCTCACAGCTCTCAAAATGCTGTGGCTAACACTGCTGTTTCACTTTCTTTTTACAAGCATAATAATGTGGGAGATGATGTTCCCGAAGAATCGTGGAATTAATTAAATTAATTAATTAAAAGAATCAATTCTGTTTTTTCGTTAAGTCCTGCCTAACTGAGGCAAGAGCAGCTGTTTCAGGATCAACCAGGAGCAAACAGAAGCTGTTCTGGGTGCAGATTTGAATGGCACTTTATCCCCCCTTTCACAGTAATCCAACCAACTTCCACTGAGGGAGACAGCTTTGAGTTTTCCTGCTTAACCCGCATACAAGGAATAAACACGTATGGAAAACCCAGACATCTGTCCTGGTTGAAGGGAGATACCCGACTTACTTATCACTTGAGTTTCAGAGACACAGTACTTCGGTTTATCTCCTCCAGTGTCTCAGAAGAGTTTGGCTGGTGGTCTACCCATTTGTGGACCCATCAGCTACATCCTTGCATAGCTCTCCAATCCTTCTTAGCTCCATCCTCTTCAGCATCATCCTCTGACCTTCCTCCTACCGCCTGTGTGCGAAAGGAAGCTACCACATGGCACTGAGCTGGTAGAACCTGCAGCGGGAATGTTCAGTTTTCCTCCTGTAAGGGAATTCTCTGCAAGTAAAGGGAGCTCTTCGCATCTCCTCCACAGCCTTTCACGGTTCCTAGAGGTGTAACGGTTCATGTGATTGGATGCCTCATCCGTTTTTATACATGATGACAGAAAGATTCTTCCCTTTACAGCAATATATATGTAATTAAGCCTTTCTGGATTCAGCTAAAGAAAAAAAAAAATGGATGGACGCCCACACCCATTTTTCATGATTTGTCCACGCTCCAAAAATGGCCCAGTAGGACTGAGTGAACAAATATGATACCAGCCATTACTTGGCAGTTGGGATAGACCAGGGCAAATCAAGTGAATTATCTTTCCATTTCACTGCAATTAAAACCTGCTGGAGCCAGAATCGGTGCTGTATTAATGATTCCAAATCTTTACTGTTGTGGTATTGGAACAGACAGCTTCCAGAAGAGGAAATGGGAAGGCAGCCACCAACCTCAAGATGACAAGAGAAGAAATAATTTTTTCTGTAGAATCCTTATGAGGACACTGAAACAGTGCTCTGTCACAAAAAGATCTGCCAATAAGAAAAAAAAGAAAAATAAGGGTGAGAGAAAAGGAGAAGTTTCAGGAGCCTTTCCATCAGGTTCCAAACATCTTCCATTTTCTTAAACTAAGAGCAAGTGATGATTTTCTGTACAGGAAAATTAATTTTTTTCCTCCCCCACAAATACATAGTACAATTCCCTGTTTAGTGACACTTTTATTAATGCTCTTTTAAGGACACTTTGGAAAGAGATGGTGAGAAAGGAACAATACATATTGTAGACATGAAAGATATGTGTGTTGCAAATAGCTTAAAATCTAAAAAATTGGAAGATAGGATAGCCATAAACAACCTAACTGATGAATTATGTAAGTATTTAAAGCCATTAATAAACCAATTATTGACAATTTATTAAACCCTGAAGAACCTCAAGAAAACAGCTGCCACACAAACTTTAACTAGAAAAAGACATGTAATAAAAAAGAGGAAAAAGGACAACAGCTAATCCATACAGTCTGTTGGAAATTCGTAAGACCTGTGTGTTGGCAGACTGTCATGCGGAGAGAAGGGAGGAAAGGTAAGGGCCAAATTCCTGAAGTGAGCGGCTTTCTAATAGGAAATCCCCACAACTTCCCATGGAAATCTTCACCTGAGGAACGAACAGCCAGTTGTATGCCCCACATCTTAGAATGGGGTGAGAGGCGTGTCTTTGATAACGGGTCCCAGACACGGTAGGATTTAGAGATAATCACCAACAGCTTGAGTTGCACCTGGATGAGGACAGGAAACTAGTGCAGAAACATGAGCACAAGCATTATCCTCTCTCAGAAGCTCACCTCGCAGATGGGAGTGCTCTGTAATAGCTGTAAATTCCTCAGAGATTGGCATTAATTAGAGCCTAGCCTTGCTGTGAGAGGGATGGAGAGCCATCACCCACTGGGCAGGAGTGACCCCAGTCTCCTGCCTGGCTGTAGATGATGAAAAGCATTACTGCTCACTGCTGCTACTCCAGATTGCAAGGCTAGTGACAGGCTTGAAAGACAAGGCTGCAAAACTTCATCACGGTGAGAAGAATGATTATGACATAAGAAGGATGAGAATTCTTTCAATCAGCCTGAGCTGGCCTACCCTAATTCCTCTCTGGCAAATCACCACAGGCATTTCAACTCTTTCCTCATTCATGGTTGTAGGATTTTATCATGCAATACAAGGACTGCAGCAATGCAAGAGCCACATCTTATGGACGCTTAGGTTATATCTATGCTACAAAAACCCTCAGCAATACTTCGTTTCCACTTCTGCATCCTAATTGCAACCCAGCTACACGGCAGGTTCATCCAAGCACTAGAGCTGTCTTCCATGCCTTGGTTTCAAGGGAACCTCAAGTGCAAAGCCCAAAAGGAGACAGAATTCCCCTCAGCAGGCACCCTCTCTGAATGGCAGCCATGAGAGCACCAGAAAGCATCCCCTGGCTTCCCTCAGCCTGCTGCTGTGGACACAGATGGTTCCACCAGCGCTTCCCCACAGCTAGAAGTTGTTTTGTTACTACAGGACGTATAAAGTGATTTCGCAGTCCACATTTTTGAAGCCCACGGAATACCGCAGCTAGACATTTAGACATAAAACCAAATCTAAATACCACATGCACAAACTATCTGCTCTAATTCAGGGCATGCTAAGCTGCCACCAGAATCGTGCCCTTCAAGGTGCTGCACCGACTTCCATTCCCAGTGGGGATGAATCACACCCCAGCTCTGCATATGCTTCAAATGTCTCTCCAAGCAAACAAAGCAGCTCTGCTGGTTTATCAGTGTTGAATCACAGACAGCTGGATCCTTACCTGGTCACAAAGTGATGGCCAAATTTAACCCTGGGCGCACAAACTCAATTTAGTATAACTGTGAGACCAGGAAAAACACTAAGAGTGAAGCATTTCTGTTATGAAAAGAAGACAAAAATCGAAATACTAGATTAATGACCCTGCAGTTTAAAATCTTCCTCAGAGTTTCCTGAAAAGTCTACGTGAAAAAAAGGAAAGCAAACAAGGAAAAGATGATCAAACCCCAATGGAGAAAAAAAAAAAAAAAAAGAACAAAAAAACCCCAAAAGAGGTTTTGGTTTTGTCCTGGAAGAGGAGCTTCATGAAAACCTGGAAAGGGGAACCCCTAGGAAAGCTGAGTAACTGCTCAACTATAATATGTATTTCAACAAATGAAACTCTGCCTACTTCTCACATATTCAGATTATATGAAAACAAAAAGAGACCTCCAGGTATCTTATGGATATAAATGGCAAACCTTGGGTAAAGAAACAGTAAAATGAGAAGCTCAGTTAGTGTCTCAGTGTGGGTCAGGTCCAGAACTGAATCACTAAAATGGAAACTGCCTCCCAGTTACCATTAGCAGAACTGGAACTGGATCTTCCCGAGATGCCATTCACATTAGTATGGAAAATGAGGTAGCTGAGCCCTGGACATGGCTTTATCTCTGCTCCAGGGATGGCTGTCTCCAGCAGAAGGGTGACGCAGAGCTGTGGGGGTAATTTCTTAAACTTCTGCAGACAGCTTAGTCTGCACTTTCACCATTAACTACTTTATAAGACAAGCCCACTTTGATTTCTCTTGGAAACTTACTGCTTCTGCTTTCTTCCTACTGCATTCTGGGAGAAAGCAACTTATTTTATTTTATTAAGGATGTACAGAGTTGCTCCATTTGCAAGGGAAACGTGTTGGAACCCAAGAACTTCAGAGGAACGCAGGAGGAGGAAGAAAACCTTTCCACTTAGTCTATCACAATGTAAATAATCTAGAAAACAAGGGCTTGTGCAAATCAAGTGAAAGCTCAAATATCCTGAAGAGAAAATGGGGAATCAGGCAAAAGTCAGCATACTCAGAGAGGGAGATGCTTTGAGCACATTTCTGAGACTTTGCCACAGCATTGGTCAGGCAGTTACCCTGCACACCCAGATTTACCCAGAGCACTTAAGGTCCTGTGCTCTGCCATATAACTGCATCCTACCCACCACAAGACCCATGGCGGCTTCAGCAGCAAGCATGTGAGCTAATTAGGGTGGACTCTGGGAAAAAAATGAAAGGATTTTTGCATTATTTCCAAACATTTTCAAACACGAGCCTTTCACAAAGGTAACTTTGTGACTGGTCTATGTTATGTTCTCCAGTAAGAATGTGTCCTCACCCTGTAGTCAAAGCTATTAAGGAAAAAAAAATAAGGCAATAGTTTGAATTTAAAATGTATCGTTTTAAGTTAATGCAGAGACAGGTTTTTTAGTTTGGTTTTGTTTGGGGTTTTTTGTTCGCTGGGTTGTTGGTTGGTTGTTTGGGGTTTTTTTCGTTCAAACTGTTGCAAGTTTTCCGAGGAGCAAACTGAGGAGCAGGGAACAGAAGTCAGCTTTGCTGTGTATCGCTGCCATCTAGTGACCTGTCTCTGAGAACGGGAGTCCGACAGCAGCGTCACTGTCTCAGCACTGTCCCGGTTATACTCTTTATTTCAGCTTTAGCAGAACGTTAAAAGATTATTTCAGCTCACACCTCCTATTGCACCATGTAGGTCTTCAAAGCGAAGAATAAATTTCAGTTAATGGTGGTGGCATATCTGTGATCACATCACAGTAGTGGAACATTTATTCACTTTGCATAATTGCTATACCTATAAATCACCTGTAGGAGAATGGTCCTTTTAGAGAAAGAGAGAGAGGGGGTTCTTTTCTGTGAAGGCAAAGCTAATGCAGAAGAAAATCAGTTGTATTATTAAATCATAATTAACATCCACAAACTTCATTATTTGCCTATGACATTGCATTAAATGAGCTTCAATGGCATAAACATGAGCAGACATCAGGTCATGCGTTTCTTTCAGCTGCTCATGATAAGCTCTACATGAAGACTCAGTTTTGAAAAGCTTCTGGCAATGACAGTGATTTAGGAAATGCAAGGGCAAGCTGTGCCACAATATGATTAAGAGTGTCTGAGCTGCTTAGGAGAGGTCCCACAAAACACCACAGCGACACTCCTGGCTCCTCTGAGCACCTGGGCTAACTCAGCCAAGTCAGCCCTCCCTGTCCCAGAACTGAGGGTGTAGGTCCAAATTAACAAGGATTTGAGATGGTGCCTTAAGTTTTAGCTTTCATGTTTTTCAGATTCCATACTGCCTGGGGTGTAGTTCTGAGCCTCATATTAAGTGTTAGCAAGCTCTCTTCACAGAGTAGGTAGACAAAACAAATCCTTTTCCAGATGGAGACCAAGGACAACTGTTACAAGTTTTCAGGCCCAAAAGCATAAAGAACAGTGGACTGAAGAGAGGAAACAAGAAGGATGGGACCTCATAATCTGAAGCTGTAATTGGAAAATTAAACCCCCATATGCAAATGGATCAGGACTTACAAAAGTGTGACACCTTGACTGGCCGCCCATTTTGTGACCATTTTGGGTCCACCTTCGGTGTAGCCCTGGTCAGGCTCTTGTACTGCCCAAGGTGTACCCTTAAAGGCCTTTTAATAAATATCTACTTTATTCTCTTAGCTTTGTCCAGCCTCTATTCCAGGTCAGCCTTCCCAGGGCATCAGAGAGACCCTGATATTTCAGCTCTACAAATAAAAGGTAGATGTGGGAGAAGGGGCAGAACCCAAGAAGCAGAACAATAACATATAAGAGCAATAAATGTAATAGCCATAGCCTAATACCACAGCCCAGATTGTATCTTCATTTCTTTTATGCTCTAGACTTCTGGGAGGTATCACATAGTCCTGTATGTGGCTGAAAGTAATTTACAAGCCCATGGCAAGGGCCAAAATCAAGTAAACCTATATCAGAGTGTTCCTAACAGGGAAACTCATAAAGGTATAT